>NW_023591748.1:335232-423916 GCF_014843425.1 Jatropha curcas | reverse complement strand
TGGTGTATGTGGACATATGGTCGTTAAATCCAAAAAACAGCCTGAAGAACACACTAACAGCACTTGAGAAGTTACACAACAGCACTTGAGAAGTTCTTCCTTAGACTTCAAAAGTACAATTTAAAGCTCAATCCAGCGAAATGTCTGTTTGGAGCCACATCCGGAGTATTTCTGGGGCATATGGTCAGTCAGAAGGGCATAGAAATTGACCCTTCAAAAGCTAAAGCCATGCTGGAAATGCCGGCACTAAAAACGGAAAAAGAAGTTCGGGGTTTCCTTGGAAGGCTACAGTACATCAGCCGGTTCATTAATCAATTGGCCGATACTTATGGTCTGATTTTCAAATTACTCAGGAAAGGAGTAGCAGTCAAATGGAATGAGGATTGTCAGTCAGAAAGCTGTTTCGGACCGAGTCAAGCCAACTAATCTGCTATCCCCAGCCAGTCTTTCTACAGGCCCACCAATTTACTAGGAAAGCCTCTGCTGTTGTTATTCTATCGGTGACGGAAGGCAAGCGATGTGCAATTGCTAAGCTCAAACAAAGCAGAAGATACAAGGGTACGAAAATGCCCGTGTATTACCTCAGCACAAAGGACTGCTGAGAATATGAGCTCAAAATACAATAAGATAGAGAAGTTGTGTTCTCGGCTCCTTAGTTTGGGCTGTTACAAAGCCTGCGGCATTACCTCTCGTCTTTCTACACTACATATTGTTATTTCTTGAATCGAACCCCCTTGAAATTTCCTTATGGAAGAGGCCGGGCGTTCTTGAACTGTACAGATGGCAAAAGTGCGCTTGTCAGTGCTCCAGCCTACGATTTTAAAATTCGCCTGCAAAGGAAGCAGTAAAAGGCGGAGCTTAGGCTGATCAATTCAGCTAGTTACCGTCCGAAGACCAAATGCCGCGGAAGCTAGAATTTCCTTGCATGAAGACTGTTGAGTTTGGACAGTGACAGTCTGGGAATTGGTACTTTGATGGAGCTTCAAACTTACCACGGAATTCGATGGAGCTTCAAACTACCATGGAAATGGGGTTGGAGTCGTATTCAAAACTCCTTGTGGAGAATACATCCCAATCGCAGTCAAATTAGATTTCGGCTGCACCAACAACGAAGCCGAGTATGAAGCTTGTATAAAGGGGTTAGAAGCAGCCCTAGAAAAAGAAATAAAGATCCTCAAAGTTTTTGGAGATTCCAATCTGATAGTCTCTCAAGCTCTAAGGAAATGGAAAATTAAGGAAGAGCATTTGATTCCTTACCTACAACGCTTGGATGAATTGGCTCAGCAATTTGAGGATTTATCCTTCCACTACTTGCCGCGAGCCAAAAATCAGTTTGCCGATGCTGATGCTCTGGCTCATAGCCAAAAATCAATTTGCTGATGCTCTGGCTACTTTGGCCTCCATGGTTAATGTAGGGGGAGACCAAGTCATTCGACCTCTGATAGTTCTGCTTCAGAAACAGCCAGCACATATCATGAATTTGGTGGATGACAAGCCCTAGTATTGCGACATACAGAATTATCTTTAGGATGAAGCCTACCCGGAGGGATTCACTAAGACTGATCAACGGACATTGAGACAGTTAGCATCTGGATATTTCCTTACTGAGGGAGTTCTGTATAAAAGAAGTTGGAATGGTTTGCATCTAAGATGCGTTGATGAGGGAGAAGCTCAAACATCTCAAACCATCATGGATTCCTTGCATAATGGGGAGTCCGGTCCGCACATGCACGGGATAGCCTTGGCTCGAAAAATCATGAACCTAGGCTATTACTGGTCAACCATGAACGCAGATTGCGTGAGGCACGTGCAGAAGTGCCATGAATGTCAAATTTTCACTAAGCTGCAAAGACAGCCTCCAGTCAATTTGAATCCTATTGCTTCACCATGGCCTTTCGCAACCTGGGGCATAGATGTGATCGGAAGAATCCACCCGAAGGCTTCTAATGGTCATCAATTCATCATGGTTGCCGTGGATTATTTCACTAAGTGGATTGAGGCAGCCTCATATTCGGCCTTGAATGCTAAGAAGACAGCACAGTTCGTCCGTACTAACATCCTTTGTCGGTATGGAACACCTCCGTACTAACATCCTCTTGTCGTTTACGGCTAACATCCTTTGTCGGTACGGAATGCCATTCGAGATCATTACTGATAATGGGTCTCACTTTCAAAGTGAATTTTCTAACCTGCTGAAACAAAAGAAGATTCAGCATCACAAGTCTTCACCCTATCGTCCACAGACAAATGGGGCAGTAGAGGCTGCGAATAAGGCTATAAAAGTCATTTTGCAGAAGACAATTAAAAATCATAAAGCTTGGCATGAGCAATTGCCGAATGCCTTGTGGGGATACAGGACTTCAATCAGAACGCCTACTGAAGCAACCCCGTATTCCTTAGTGTATGGTATGGAAGCAGTGTTGCCTATTGAGCTAGAAGTTCAGTCGGCGAGAATTATCAGGGAAAGCCAAATCAGCGAAGCAGATTA
The DNA here is from genome assembly GCF_014843425.1 of Jatropha curcas. Next base: position 421,428 of record NW_023591748.1, on the reverse strand, counting down.
GAAGTTCAGTCGGCGAGAATTATCAGGGAAAGCCAAATCAGCGAAGCAGATTGGGCTGAGAATTATCGTTTGCAACTCTTGGGTATGGATTGTAACATCCTATTGAGTTGAGTCATTTCATAGAGGTGAGATGAGTTGGGTTGAACCACACCTGGTTGGGTAGAATGGCATCATAAGTGAACTTATTTGCATGTAAAGTTTAGGACTTGCTTGCATCAAAACCTACAGCTTGGGTATTGATAAGTATAAATTTTATAGTGTTTTTAATATAGTTTTTGTTAGAATTTTAGTAAGTTTTTATTACTTTAATTTGATTTTAGATCACTTTTAGCATAATTATGATCAAAAGCTTCCTTGATCTTTAATCCGCTTGATCTAAGAGAAATTTGTAGGAATTGATGCAGAAAAGAACTTTAGAATGCAAGGCACTCAGCCTTCTAGGCTACGCCCTAAGCCGTGCTAAAGGTTGGCAACGCCCAAGCCGCAAGCTCTCAACAAAGGCAAAAATGGCCAAGTCCGCGAGCGCGGACTTTCAAATGCGCCGAGCGCGACAATCAGAAAAGAGAGTCAGAAGATTTGCAAGAAAAGCTCGCGAGCGGCACCTCTTCATATGCACGACGACGAGCTGAAGTCCCGCGGAGCGCGATTTTCAAATGCCGTGGGCCGACAAGCAGATTCTGAGTGTCAGAAGCAAATTGGACCATATATGCAGGAGCGACACTTCATATTATGCTGGGCCGAGCTGAAAGGTCTTCATATATGCGGGCGCGAGCTGAAGTCGCGAGCGCGATATTGGTATGCGCGGGCGCGAGACAGCACCTTTGAGAGGTAGAAAGTTTGCCAGCAGAAGACGCGAGCGCGACTTGCAAATGCACGAGCGCGAGAAGCGCAACTCAAGAGGCAGAGAAGAGCACGCCCCGCCTGTGCTCTGTAGCACGCCCTGTGTTTCACTAGCCAGACTTCCAGACTAAAGCACGCCCAGACCGTGCCAGATAACACGCCCGTGCTATCACCAGGCGGAACCAGAGTGAATTCAATCGCAAATCAAACTCTTCTCACATGGGACGACTTCAGGGAGTTTCCTAAATGTACTAAACAAGACCTGGACCTATTCTAGGAGAAAAAGGAGTCCTAATCAAGAAGAAATCAAGAACCTAAACAGTCATGATCTCCTATAAAGGATTTTAACAGTCATGCATCTTCCTATAAAGGAATTTCTCTGACACTAACATATCAGGATCTCTATTTCCTTAAAAGAAACTGACGTCAGACTTTGCCTCTCAGACCTCTATACTAAAGAAAGAACTTCTCATACATAAGAAAACTCGTTTTTGATCTGGTTTGTTATTCTCATTTTTCTGTTATAATCTTTACACAATTCTCTCTCCAAAGATCAAGCTCAAACAAGTGCAAACTTAGGGAAGCCCTATCAACATATGAACAGTTACTAAACCTCAGTCTTGTTCTCATTATCTTAAATATGTAAAGTATTCACAGAAGTTAGTTAATTTAATTTAACTAGTCTAGCCTAAACTCTTTATACTAGGGATTGATGTAAAATCGAATCCAGGCTAAAATTAGATTCATTTTCTGATCTTGTCTATAAAATTATTATTTGCTGTTTTTTCAAGGCCTTCCAGGCAGAAATTTTCCCCTTGGATTGATTTATTTCAATTACTATTTACATTCGACGAGAAGTGGTTATTGATATGAAAAAGGTAATAATTTACTTGCAGAATAATAACTTGACTGTTGGAAACTATATTGGTTTGACTCAAGGGGGTCTTACATTAAGTTAATAAAGTTTTATAAGTGTGAATTCACAAAGCAACCATAAAACCTACATGATCTGATTCATGTTTAATCTCTCACTATTAATGGTAGGTAATTAATTTGGATTAGAATTAGCTAAACAATACATCGGGAGAGCTTGTTGCAAACTTAGGGTTGTTTCTCCTACTTTGAACAATTAAAATTGATTAATGAACTAATAGAATAAGCTGGATAGAATTAAGTGAAATCAAATTCCCTAGTAGTTTACTTCCTTTGATTTCTTTTCACCTGAATATTGTGTTTGAATTCTCTTTTGTCCTTACTTTAAAATTTTATTTTACCTTTACAGCTGGGAATTTCCTCTTCATTATCGTCTTAAATAACTAAAGGTTAACATAATTTTCGGTAATTTGATAAACAATCCCTGTGGAGGTTAACATAATTTTGGTAATTGATAAACAATCCCTGTGGATACGATACTTTCTCACTCTATATTACTTGTTGCGATTTCGTACACTTGCGAAGAACAATCGTGACCAGGTATTAAGTTGTAACCTTCTTATAATTGAGGTACCATGTAGAACTTTTACATAAAAATCATGGATTTTCTAGAGCCTACCCGATCAACCCATATCACTTTTCCCATTTTCATTCTCTTCATGCTCTCCTCTTCCATCTCCATTCAAGTTAAGGGTAGTAAGCATTAAGTCAACTCCAAGTAAGTAGAATTGTTTGTAACTCTATGTTATTCAACCTCTAATTGAGTTATATTATAGATAATTCATGAGAATTCTTGTGTATAGGAGAAGAAAGTTCAAAAGCAGAAAAAGGAAGCTAAAAACAGAGTACAAGCTTTTTGGAAAGAAAGGTTTGATATCTCTTGTTATTTACCATGTTCTTTGCATGAAAAATTGTGTGGAGTGTTGCTAATGAGATCATATGTTGCTTGTTGAGTGAAAGAATTGGAAATGATGTGAAAACAGGGGATGGAGTGAGTTTATGCTAAAACAGAGTTTGCTGGAAATTTTTCCAGCAACTTCATCTTGATTTTGACCCCATTTAATGATGGAATTAGGAATTGTCATAGAAGAGTTATTTGTTCCTCTATGTGTTATCGTCTAGAATACAGGACTTTGAATCACTCCAATTTGGAGTTGTATATTGCGAGATTATGGCCAAAAGAACTACAATTTGGACTTTTGAATCAACTCAATTTGGATGTTGTATTATCGCTGAGGTTTGAAAGTGCGCGCTCCGCGACTTTCCCTCTGTTGTGCCATCTGCGTCTCGCGACCTGGGAGGAAAGGCCGCACTCGCGACTTATGATCTTTATTGCTCTTTTGCACTTCATCTTTTCTATGCCAATTAAATTCCTATGCTCCAACATGTATGCACTCAAACTCATTTTTAAAACAAAAATTTACAACATAAGATACATGGATTAAAACACACACCATGCAAGCATCAAGAATGATGTGGAAACCAAATAAACATTTATGATTTATTAGTTAGTGAAACCAATAACTATGCTATTGTCGTTTACTTCTTTGATGACATTACCAATTATTTAAGCTCCATTGAGGTTAGGTAGAAACCATGTAGATAATGGCCTATGTTCGCGAATAAGCAATAGCAGATCTGCTCCCCACTACAGTTTGGAACTCCGGCTTACAGGCCGCTGAGTTCGGATATGATTATTACAGGCCATTAGCAGCCAAGCATACAGTATTTTCATACAGTTTCATACAGTTCTATCTCAGTATTCATACAGTTTCATACAGTTTATCTTATCACTTCAGTTTCGTTATAACCTTATGGAGCCATACAAATATTTTAACTTACTATTGCACGAATCATACAGTATAATAAAGAGTAAGAAAGATCATCAAGGTAAAATGAAAGCATCATGTTATGTGTGATTATATGTGCTTACATAGTTCTTTCTGCTTATATATGTGCTTAATGGTTGCTTTATATGTTGAGATATCCACTGAGCTTTAATAGCTCAGCAAGTTACCTGTTTAACTCGCAGGTTTTTGAGACTGGTCTAGAGAGCGTCAGCTTATAACTGCAGCAGTTCATCTGTAGAAGACTTAGTCTTTAGGGTAGCTTCTCATTTTGATGTGTAATCTTTATTTATTCTTTTTATGGCATGTACAGGGCACACAGTTGGGCCCATTTTAGTTTGAAAACGAACATAATGTTTTGTAAATATTCTTTACATTATTAATGTAAACAGCATCTGTATAATATAATAGTCAATATTCATTATGATATCAGCATGTCAAAACTTATAGTCATCCAGTTTGTAGCATCCCGACTCGGTTCATTCGGGTTTACGGGTGGACCGGGAAAGGGTGTTACAAATTTTGGTATCAGAGCCCCTAGGTTTAGTTTCCCCGGGCTTAAGTGCATAATCAGTAAAGTGTACATGCCCCCTGATGAACTAAGCAGTTGTTATTCTTTTAGGAGGATGTCTCAGGAAGGTGAGAGTGAGTCACACGCCTCCAGAGCAGTGGAGGGTGAGGCTCCAGTCGCACCAGGTCCAGCTAGAGCAGTGGAGGGTGAGGCTTCAATAGCACCAGGTCAGGAGGTGCTGTTAAAGCAACTTGCGGATACTTTTAAGCAGATTGCAGGGGTGATACCTCAAGCACCCGTAGTAGTAGAAAGCGAAAGAAAGCCCCCACTGGAGAAGCTTAGAAAGTATGGTGCGAAAGAATTCAGAGCTAGCAAGGATGACAGTCCCGAAGTAGCTGAGTATTGGTTAGATGGGACATTGAGAGTCCTAGAACAGTTACAGTGTACACCAGAGGATAAGTTGATTTGTGCCACGTCATTGCTAATAGAAGAGGCATACACATGGTGGACCACTGTTCAACAGAGAGTAACAGCAGAGAAGCGTACGTGGCAATTCTTTTTAGATGAATTCAAGAAAAAGTTCATCACGGAGGCTTACCTTGATGCTAGAAGGAATTCTTATATCTTCGGCAGAACAGAATGTCAGTGGCAGAATATGAAAGAGAATTCACTAGACTCAGCAGGTATGGTAAGCAGATAGTGGCTACTGACACGATTGTTTTCGCAAGTGTACGAAATCGCAACAAGTAATATACAGCAGGTATGGTAAGCAGATAGTGACTACAGAGGCCGAAAGGTGTAAGAAGTTCCAAGAAGGCCTGAATGATGAGATTTAGATGGGAGTGGTAGCTTCCAGATTTAGAGAATTTTCAGCTTTAGTAGAGGCAGCTCAGGAGATAGAGCGAATACAGGCCAATCAGCGTACTAGACGCCAGCGGTCTCAGCAGAGAAGAGACCAGACTCCGAGTGCACCCAGTACACATCAGCCGGAGAGCAAGAGATTCAGAGGTGCTAGTAGTTCAGCTGGTTCTAGGCCTCCTTTTAGCCAAGGCATGGCTAGGGGCGCTAATGCACCAGCGGCATCAGTTGTGGCTAGTTCTCATGAGGGGAGCCCTACGATAGGCACCCACGGCAATCATGTGGCTAAAGGTTCTGCCACAGGTGGGTAAGCGATGGTTTTCAGGCAGACCGGAACTTTGGTAGATGTCTAACTGTTCATAGCCGGGTAGAGTGCCAGAGTCAGCTTAGGTATATAGCACCTTTGTTGAGCATTTTGCAAGAGACATGGTGGGAGATTGTGGTTGGTGAACCGGTAAATGGTTGGATTATCAGACGACATGGTGGAGATTGTTGGTTGGTGACCGGTAAATGTTGGATATGCGGAGCATCAGACCATCAGAAGAAAGATTGTCCTAAAAGGGCAAAAGTTCCTCCACAGTTTATAGCAGGCCGAGGTAGAGGTGAGCCCTCCAGGGTGCAGAGACAGCAGTCAGAGACTGTGGACAGACCTGACACCAGAGGTCCAGCCAGGGTTTATGCCATGCGAGCCAGAGAAGATGAGGAAGCACCAGATGTAATAGTTGGTGAGTTTTCTTTATGTGATCATGCAGTTTATGCTTTGATTGATCCTGGATCATCTCATTCATACATTAGTGTGCCTAAACCTTGGAGTGTGCTAAACCTTGGGTTAAGAAGGTTATCTAGTTGCATTAGTCAGGTGATGTTTTGTGTACCCAATACCTCATTAAGGAAGATGTAAATAAAAAAACTACATACCAGTGTTGGTCATAGATTCGTCCCAATTGCATTATTCACTAGAAAGGAGTTTCCAAGGAGATCTTATGTGAGTTAGACCAGGATTTAAGAAGAATTCTGGAGTTACCATTTAGAGAATTTGATGTTATTCTGGGTATGGATTGGCTATCCAGACATAATGCTTTAGTTGATTGTGCAAAGAAAAGGGTGACATTATATACCCCAGCAGGGGAAGAGATTACAGTAGTCGGGAAGCGGCGAGATTTCCTGGGTAATGTGATATCAGCCATGGCAGCAAGAAGATTAATACAGAAGGGTTGTGAAGCATACTTGGTATGTGCATTGAACGCAGAGAAAGAAAAGTCAAAAGTGCAAGACATACCAACAGTATGTGATTATCCAGATGTATTTCCCGATGAGTTACCAGGGTTACCACCAAGGAGGGAAGTGGAAGTGGAGTTTACCATAGATGTCTACCCTGAGCATAACTCACCATTTAACAAGACTGTGAAGAAAGAGGTTGTAAATTACCACTGGGAGATAGATGTCACAGAGTTTGACGACTTTGAAAAAGAAAGTGACTGTAAGCACCAGTGATTGACTACCAGCTAGTTGTCTAGGTGTATAGACTTTTTGAGATTTTTACAGTGATGCCCTCTCCACTTAGATCTGGCTATTAGGATGATGACTCAATTGCAAGATTAGGCAAAGTTGGTTTGGCCTATGTCATCCATGATCGAATTTGAAAGCCAGCATACAATTGAATATATCCAAACCACAGTGGATCTTTAGAATGGCACGCCTGATGTTCAGCATCGAAAGTATGGCTGGAGCATTTATTTGGTAAATGGTGAAAAGATGTATTACCATTTATACAGATCATCAGAGTTTAGAGTTTAAAGTATTTACCGACACAGAAAGATTTGAATTCAAGGCAACGGAAGTGGATGCAGATTCTGGCTAATTATGATTATGTCATTAATTATCATCCGAGCAAAGCTAATGTAGTAGCTGATGCCCTTAGCCGGAAATCTTTGTATGCCTTGAGCTTAATGAGAATCAGCATGGAGTTACAACAGCAGGGAGCTATTTTAGCACAAATGCAAGTCCAGCCATCTTGGATTCAGGAAGTTGCAGAAGCACAGAAGAAAGATGCACAAATAGCACTATGGGTCAAACAAGCACATGAAGATCATGATGGGAAATTTAGATTGGATAACAGTGGAATATTGTTCTATGAAGACAGAGTTGTTGTACCACAGACAGGGGAGATCAGACAAAAGATTCTGTAGGAAGCTCATAACGGTCCATATACAATGCATCCAGGTAGTACCAAGATGTATCAAGATTTGAAGACAGGCTATTGGTGGCCAGGTGTAACATCCTACCGAGTCGAGTCGAGTTGAGTCGAGTTGAACCAAACCCGGTTGGGGTAGAAAGGGGTTCTAAGTGGACTTACTTGCACTAATAAAATAAAGTTGAGGTATTAAAAGGTAACATGTAGAAACTGTAGGTCTTATGTGGTAATTGTACCATTCATTAAAGAGTTAGTTAGGAAGTATACGAGACTTCCATTTCAACGTCGTCTTCATCTTCATCTTCATTTTCTTCATTTTCTTCATCTTCATCTTCAATTGTACCATTCATTAAAGAGTTAGTTAGGAAGTATACGAGACTTCCATTTCAACGTCGTCTTCATCTTCATCTTCATTTTCTTCATTTTCTTCATCTTCATCTTCAACGTCTTCTTCATCTTCATCTTCTTCGTCTCCTTCCTTTCTTTTCCTTTCTCCATCCATTTCATGGTAGTTAAGCATTAAGGCAACCTCTAGTTTCTCCAAGTAAGTAGAATTTCTTGTAACTCTATGTTATTCAACTTGTATTGAGTTCTATTGTCGATAAGTTATAAGAATTCTTATTTATAGGTGAAGGAAGTTCAAAAGCTGCAGAAAAAGGAAGTTGAAAACAGAGTTCAAGCTTTTTGAACTAAAGGTTTGATATCTCATGTTGTTTACTATTTTCTTTGCATGCAAAATTATGTGGTGTGTTTCTAATGAAATAATATGTTGCTTATTGTTGAGTGAGAAGGCTGGAAATGATGTGAAAACAGGGGATGGAATGAATGAATGAAGTGAATATTGAGTTTATGCTGAAACAGAGTTTGCTGGAAATTTACCAGCAACTTCACCTTGATTTTGACCCTAATTAATGATGGAATTAGGAAGTGTCATAAAGAGTTATTTTTTCCTCTATGTGTTAGCTTTACATGGGTTTTTGAATCACCCAAATCGGAGTTATATATTGAGAGATATGGCCAAAAGAATCTCCAAATCGGTAGTTATTATCTTTTATTTTTTCCTCTATGTGTTAGCTTTACATGGGTTTTTGAATCACCCAAATCGGAGTTATATATTGAGAGATATGGCCAAAAGAGTACAGACTGCGCATGCTGGAAAACACGTCGCGCGCTCGCGAATTCCATTTGCGCGGTCGCGAGTTGAGCCAGAAAACTCTCTGACTCTCAATTTCATTTCTCGCACTCGCGAATTCCATTTGCGCGGTCGCGACTTTGGCCAGAAAACTCTCTGACTCTCATTTTGCACTCCTCGCGCTCGCGAATTTGATTGCGCGGTCGCGACTTTGGCCAGAAAACACTCTGACCCTCTTGTGTGCATCTCGCGCTCGCGACCTGGCATGGCGCGCTCGCGACTTATGTTTCAATGCTCTTTTCGACGTCATTTTCTATGCAATTGCATTCCTTTGTTCAACATGTATGCATTCAATCATTTTAAAACAAAAATGCAACATAAGAACATGGATGAAAACAACATGCAAGCATTCAAATGATGTGAAACCAAATAAACATTTTGATTTATGAAGTTGTAAAACCATTAATGTGCTATTGTGTTACATTGTTGACATGCTAATATTAAGCTCCATTGAGGTTAGGTAGAAACCATGTAGATAAGGCTATGTTGCGACATAGAATAGCAGATTACGGTAGAAATACCATGTAGATACACGGCCTTAGTTGCGCATATAGAATGAAGCCCCGGCAGAACAAAATTTTTTGCGCCCCATTATCAGTTTGGAACTGCCGCTCTACATGGGCCGTTGAAGTGTCGACCATGATGATATCAGGCCAGTAGCTAGCCAAAAGTCATAGCGAGTATACAAAGCCAGGTTTCAATACAGTATATCTATATCACTCTCGGTTCGCTATACCTTATGGAGCCGCATACAGATTATTCGTTAACTCTAATATCTGCAGCTAATCATTACAGTAATAGAAAGGAACAGTAAAGAAAGATCAATCAAGGTAAAATGATAAACCACTCAAAATGATATGTGTGATTATATGGTGTTACTATGGGGTCTTTCTACAAATATGCAAGCTAATATGCTGTTTCTCTTTTCTCTATATGTGAGATATTCCATCTGAGCTTTAATATGCTCAGCGAGTTTTACCCCATTGTTTTTAACTCGCAAGGTATTTTGGAAAGCTTCCGGTGGTCTAAGAGAGGCGTCAACTTCAATGCACGCATTCACTGTAAAAGACTACAAAGTCTTCAGGGTAGCTAACTCATTTTGATGTGTATCTTTGTTTATTCTTTCATGGCATGGTACACAAGGCGGCACAACAGTTTCGGGCCCATTTATTTTGAAAAACTTATTATATATGTCTTGTAATATATTCAAGTCCATTATTAATGGTAAACAGCATCTGTTATGATATAATATGCAAGTATCCATTATAAATCAGCTATGTCAGAACATGAGTAGTACAACCAGAGCTTTGAAAGCAATCCTCGACCGAATTCATTCGAGTTACTAAGCAGGGTGGAACCGGGAACGGGATAATTACATAAAATTTTGGTATCCAGATGCCCTGAAGCGTTTAAATTCCCCCGGCTTGTAATGCATAAAGTCCAGTATAGTTGTACTGATGCCTCATAAAGTACCTCGTGAAATGGAACTAAAGCTCAGTTGTTATGCGTTTTAGGATGATGTCCTCAGGAGGTTGAGAGTGGAGTCACGACGCCTCAGAGCCAGGTGTAGAGGTTGAGGCTCCCAGTCCGCACCAAAGCATCCGAGCTAATAGCTTAGATGGGAGTGGTGATGGCTTCATATGCCAGACCAGGTCAGGAGTGCTGTTTATAAGTGCAACCTGTGTCGCATTAACGTTCTGTTAAGCAAATTTGAGCTACGGGGGTGATTACCTCAAAGTGCAACACCGTATGTTTAGTAGAAAAGCGCCAAAAAAAGCCCCCCACCGGAGAAAAGCTTAGAAAGGTATGGTGTCTTGCGAAAGAATGTCAGCAAAGAGCTACAAGTGATTCGACAGGTCCCCGAATTAGCCTGAAGATTGGTAGATGCGTGACCTTGAGAGTCCTGAACAGTGTACAGTGTATCACCAGAGGATAAGTTGATTGTGCCACGTCATTGCTATAGAAGAGGCATACACATGGTGACCACTGTCAAACAGAGAGTAACGAGCAGAGAGCGTACGTTGGCAATTCTTTTAGATTAATTACACAAGAAAAAGTTCATACACGGAGGCTGTTACCGTTTGATGCCCAGAAGATATTCTTATACTCTTCGCAGAAACAAATGTCAGTGGCAAGAAATATGAAAGAGAAATTCACTAGGACATCAGCAGCGATAATGGTAAGCAGATAGTGCAACTGAGACATACGCATTTTTTCGAAGTGTATCGATAATCGCAACAAGTAATATAGAGTAAGAAAGTATCGTACCACAGGATTGGTTATCAAAATTACCAAAATTAATGTTAACCTACTTATTATTTAGCGTAATGAACGGAATTTGCTAATAAGGTAAAAAAGAATTAAAAGAGTAGAAACAGGAAGAAATGCGAAACTCCGAAAAAACTCAGGTGACAAAGAAATCAAAGAAGTAAACTACTAGGGAATTTGATTTCACTTAATTCTATCCAGCTTTATTCTATTAGTTCATTAATCAATTTTTAAATATTTGTTCAATTGTAGGAACAAGACCCTAAGTTGCCGTAACAACTCCCCGATGTTATGTTAGCTATTCAATCCAAAGTTAATTTACCTACCTTTAATAGTGAAATTAAGACATGAATTCAGATTCATTAGTGGTTTTATGGTTGCTTTGTTGAATGCTACACAACTATTAAATACTTTATTAAACTTATGAAAGACCAACCCCCTTGGAAAGTCAGAACCATAAACAGTTATCCCCACATCAAGTATAGTCTGAATATCTCAATGTAAATTATACCATTATTTCAATATCAATAACCCTTCTCGTCCTCCGAATTAATTATTTGAAATAAATCAATCCAGGGAAAATTTTCTGCCTGGATAGCCCTTGAAACACAATAATATTTATACAAAACAAGAAAAAATAAATCTAATATTATAAGCTTGGAATCGAATTAAAATTACACTCAAAATCCCGTAGTATAAGAGTTTAGCTAGTGAAGCATAGTAATTGAAATTAAACTCAACATATCTTGAATCCTATGTTCATCATATTTAAAGATCAATAAGAAAAGAATAGGAAAAGAACCTAAGATGAAGAGTTTAGAAATACAAGATGAAGAGTTTAGAATAAAAACTGTATCCACAACTATGTTGCTGACTTCCTTGAATCTTAGCACAATTAATTGAAGCTTGAAATCCTTGAGAAGAAGAGAATTATATATAGAATTATACAGAAAGACCAGATTATCTGATTGTAAAACAAGATTCAAAAACGAGCCCCTTGCTATGAGAAGTTCCTTTCTTTATATAGAGGTCCTGAAGGCCAGTCTGACTCCTTTTAGGAAAATAGAATCCTTATTTGGTGCAAAATCTTCTATAGGAGATCATGACTGTTTAGGTTCTTGATTTCTTCTTGATTAGGACTCCTTTTTCTCCTATAGACTCCTTTTTCCGTCCTAGAATTAGTTCCAGGTCTGTTTAGTATTTTTTTAAGGAAACTTCCCTGAAGCGGTCTTATGTGATAAGAGTTTGATTTGCTGATTGAATTCAACGTTGGTTCCGCCCTGATGATAGCACCGTGCTATCTGGCACGTCCTGGCGTGCTTTTAGTCTGGAAGTCTGGATAGTGAGGCCCAGGGCCGTGCTTAACATAGGCACAGGCGGGGCGTGCTCTTGCTCTGCCATGTTTTGAGAGTGCGCTTCTGTTGCGCCTCTAGGGCTGTCCCATCGAGGCATTTTCAAGTCCGCAGCTATGCGGACTTCTGGCTGGGGGAAACGTTCTGCCCTCAAAAGGTTCCCTCGTCTCGCGGCAATCGCGCATACCAATGCTCGCGCTCGCGAACTTTAGCTCGCAGCCCATGCAAGATATGACGCCCGCATATATGAATGTCGCGCTCGCGTATTCTGGTCCAATTGCTTCTGAAACTCAGATCTGCTTGTCGCGGCGCCCGCGCATTTGAAAGTCGCGCTCGCGACTTCAGCTCGCGTCCGTGCATATGGAAGGTGCGCTCGCGAGCTTTTCTTGCAAATCTTCTGACTCTCTTTTCTGCTTGTCGCGCTCGCGCATTTGAAAGTCGCGCTCGTGACTTGGCCATTTTTCTTTGTTGAGACTTACTTCGTAGCGCGACTTGGGCGTGCCACTTAGCACGGCTAGGGCGTGCTAGAGCTGAGTGCCTTGCATTCTAAAGTTCTTTTCTGCGCCAAAATCCTACAATTTTCTCTTAGATCAAGCGGATTAAAGACCAAGGAAGCTTTTGCAAGGAAGCTTTTGATCATAATTATGCTAAGAGTGATTAAAACCAAATTAAAGTAATAAAAACTTACTAAAATTTTAACAAAAACTATATTAAAAACACTATAAAATTTATACTTATCAGCTACAGAGGCCGAGAGGTGTAAAAAGTTTCAAGAAGGCCTGAATGATGAAATTCAAATGGGAGTGGTAGCTTCCCGATTCAGAGAATTTTCAGCTTTGGTAGAGGCAGCTCAGGAGATAGAGCGAATACAGGCCAATCAACGTACTAGGCGCCAGCGGTCTCAACAGAGGAGAGACCAGACTTAGAGTGCACCGAGTACATATCAGCCGGAGAGCAAGAGATTCAGAGGTGCTAGTAGTTCAGCTGGTTCTAGGCCTCCTTTTAGCCAAGGCTTAGCCAGGGGCACCAATGTGCCAGCGGCATCAGTTGTGGCTAGTTCTGCTGGTGGTAGTCGAGGTCCAGGCAGAGGTACTGGTAGAGGCACCGGTACAGGTACAGAGTCAGCCGGTTATACTTTACCACCTTGTGAGCATTGTGGCCGATGACATAGTGGAGATTGTTGGTTGGTGACTGGTAAATGTTGGATCTGCGGAGCATCAGACCATCAAAAGAAGGATTGCCCTAAAAGGGCAAGAGTTCCGACACAGGTTATAGCAGGCCGAGGTAGAGGTGAGCCCTCCGGAGTGCAGAGACAGCAGTCAGAGACTATGGACAGACCTGATACCAGAGGTCCAGCCAGGGTTTATGCCATGCGAGCCAGAGAAGATGAGGAAACACCAGATGTAATAGTTGGTGAGTTTTCTTTATGTAATCATGCAGTTTATGCTTTGATTGATCCTGGCTCATCTCATTCATACATTAGTGTGCCTAAACCTTGGGTAAAAGGGTTAGCAGTTGCACATGTGAGTCAGCATGTTTGGTTACTAATTCCATTAGGAGATGTAGTAAAAACTCACACAAGTGGTCAAAGACTGGTCCAATTGTATTCATGGAAAGGAGTTTCCAGGAGATCTATGGAGTTGCCATTTTAGGAGAATTTGATGTTATTCTGGGTATGGATTGGCTATCCAGACATAATGCTCTTAGTTGATTGTGGCAAAGAAAAGGTGACAGTATATACACCAGCAGGGGAAGAGACTTACAGTAGTCGGGAAGCGGCGAGATTTTCTGTAATGTGATATCAGCCAGGCAGCAAAAAAGATTAATCAGAAGGGTTGGAAGCCATACTTTGGTGATGTGCATTACAAGCAGAGAAAGAAAAGTCCAAAAGTTCAAAGAGATACCAACAGTATGTGATTATCCAGACGTATTTCCAGATGAGTTACCAGGGTTACCACCACGGAGGGAAGTGGAGTTTACCATAGATGTCTATCCTGGAGCAGCACCAGTATCTATTGCACCTGACAGAATGGCACCAGCGGAGCTAAAAGAGTTAAAGATTCAGCTACAAGAGTTATTGGATACAGGCTTTATCAGACCCAGTGTGTCACCTTGGGGAGCACCGGTATTATTTGTCAAGAAGAAGGATGGCTCACTCAGACTGTGCATTGATTATAGACAGTTGAATAAGCTGACAATCAAGAATAAGTATCCATTGCCTCGAATTGATGATTTGTTTGATCAGTTAAAAGGTGCAGGTATGTTCTCTAAGATCTCTAAGATCGACCTCAGGTCGGGATATCATCAGTTGCGTATAAAGGAAGAAGACATCGCTAAGACTGCATTCAGGACCCGATATGGTCATTATGAATTTGTAGTAATGCCATTCGGTCTCACAAATGCACCGGCGGTTTTCATGGATCTCATGAACCGCGTGTTCATTCATACCTGGATCAGTTCGTAGTGGTGTTTATAGATGACATTTTGGTTTACTCAAGAGACAAAGTTGAACATGATAAACATTTGCGGATTGTACTTCAGACATTGAGAGATAAACAGCTATATGCCAACTCAGTAAGTGTGAGTTTTGGCTAGAAGAAGTTTCTTTCTTAGGACATGTGGTATCATCAGAGGGTATCAGAGTGGATCCGAAGAAGATTGATCATCAGAGGGTATCAGAGTGGATCCGAAGAAGATTGAAGCTATTGTTGATTGGAGACCACCCAGGAATGTCACGGAAGTTCGAAGTTTTCTAGGTTTAGCCGGTTATTATAGAAGGTTTGTAAAAGGATTCTCCATCATTGCATCACCTTGAACAAGACTGTTGAAGAAAGAGGTTGTATTTCAATGGGATGATAGATGCCAGCAAAGTTTTGACACTTTGAAGAGAAAGTTGACTGAAGCACCAGTGTTAACCTAGCCAGTGTCAGGTAAAGACTTTGAGATTTATAGTGATGCCTCTCATACTGGGTTGGGGTGTGTACTCATGCAAGATAGGAAAGTGGTGGCCTATCCAGACATGAAACCACATGAGTTGAATATCCAACCCATATTTAGAAACTGGCAAACAATTTTTCTAGCATTCAAAGTATGGCGGCATTATCTGTATGGTGAAAATGTTACATGTATACATATCATTCAGAGTTTAAAGTATTTACCGACACAGAATAGGATTTAAATTCAAGACAACGGAAGTGGAACGGAAGTGGATGCAGATTCTGGCTAATTATGATTATGTCATTAATTACCATCCGGGCAAAGCTAATGTAGTAGCAGATGCCCTTAGCCGAAAATCCTTGTATGCCTTGAGCTTAATGAGAATCAACATGGAGTTACAACAGCAAGGAGCTATTTTAGCACAGATGCAAGTACAGCCATCTTGGGTTCAGGAAGTTGCAGAAGCACAGAAGAAGGATGCACAAATAGCACTATGGGTTAAACAAGTACAGGAAGACCATGGTGGGAAATTCAGATTGGATAGCAGTGGAGTATTGTTTTATTAGAATTGTTGTACCACAGACAGGGGAGGTTAGACAAAAGATTCTGCATGAAGCTCATAACAGTCCATATACAATGCATCCAGGTAGCACCAAGATGTATCAAGATTTGAAGAAAGACTACTGGTGGCCAGGCATGAAGAGAGACATCGGAGATGTTGTAACAAGATGTTTAACATGTCAACAAAGGTAAAAGCAGAACATCAAACTACCAACTGGATTACTTCATCCAACTAACAGTTGCCAACCATGGAAATGGGATCAGATCACGATGGATTTTGTTACCGGATTACCTCAGACGCAGCGGAAGCATGATGCAGTATGGGTAATCGTGGACAGATTAACCAAGTCAGCTCACTTTCTACCGGTCAGGACGGACTATTCTCTGGACAAGTTAGCAGACATTTATGTTAGTGAAATAGTTCGATTACATGGAGTTCCATCATCCATTATTTCTGATCGTGATCCAAGATTTACATTGAAGTTCTGGGGTAAACTGCAAGAAGCATTAGGAACGAACCTGCATTTCAGCACTGCATTTCATCCTCAAACAGATGGCCAATCAGAAAGAGTAATCCAAATCTTGGAAGACATGATGAGATCATGTGTTATTGACTTTGAAGGCAGTTGGGACAAATATGTACCTCTCATGGAATTTGCCTACAACAACAGTTACCAATCGAGCATCAAGATGGCACCATATGAAGCATTGTATGGTAGAAGATGCAGGACACCTGTGTGTTGGACCGAACTTAGTGAGAAAAAGATTTTGGGTCCAGATTTGGTTAGAGAAACAGAAGAGAAAGTGGAGAGCATCAGGAAACGGCTGAAAGAAGCAAGTGACCGCCAAAAGTCCTATGCTGATTTAAAGAGAAAAGACATTGAGTATTCAGTTGGGGATAAAGTATTTTTGAAGGTTTCCCCATGGAAAAAGATCCTAAGGTTTGGACAAGGTTTGGACAAAAGGGTAAGCTTAAGTCCTAGGTTCATTGGTTCATTGGTCCATACGAGATTATTGAACGTGTAGGACCATTAGCCTATCGCCTAGCATTACCTCCAACCTTAGATCGAATTCATAATGTCTTTCATGTCTCAATGTTAAGGAGATACAGATCAGACCCCTCGCATGTGTTATCAGCAGAAGAGATTGAGATTCAGCCGGATCTTACTTATGAAGATGAAGATGAAGAAGACGTTGAAGATGAAGATGAAGAAAATGAAGAAAATGAAGATGAAGATGAAGACGACGTTGAAATGGAAGTCTCGTATACTTCCTAACTAACTCTTTAATGAATGGTACAATTACCACATAAGACCTACAGTTTCTACATGTTACCCATAGAGACCTAAACAGTTTATCTACAATGAGTAAGACTAAAACAATTTTTGAAGATGAAGATGAAGAAAATGAAGAAAATGAAGATGAAGATGAAGACGACGTTGAAATGGAAGTCTCGTATACTTCCTAACTAACTCTTTAATGAATGGTACAATTACCACATAAGACCTACAGTTTCTACATGTAGATAAAAATTTAGATGCATCAAACTGCATGAATGAATCATATCGAAAATCAATGAAAATGAGAAAATATATAAAATTATTATATTTATTAAATATAATCAAACAAAATTTATCGGTTTAAATTTGAATTAAAAAATAGATCAAATAATTATTTACTAAATATATAGATTTGCTATTTAAGTTTTTATGATTTATCTTATGATATTCTAAAGTTTAATGGAATAACTATATATTTTTTTTAATATTGGAATAATTATATCTTTTCATTAAATAAAAATAATTTTATAAGAATTTAATTTTAATTTTATATTTTATTTTAGAGAAAAATATAATTATTATAGAAAAATGAAAACACAGGCTTAAGTTTCCCATAAGAAAAGTAGTCTAAATAAGCAAATCGCGTAAGTTTCTACCTTAAATCTATATGCATTAGGTTAAAAAAAAAAAAAAAACGCTGATTAATTGGATTCCGGCAGCGGCGGAAAAAGGAGGCAAGAAAACCTGGCTACAGTCAAAATCAGCGCCTCTGTCCTTGAAAACCTCTCACCTTTCCTCATCTCTCGACATTTCTCCCTCCGTGGAATCAAGCAGACGAAGATGGGGAGAATCTCTGCGACTCTCTTCTTCTCTTTCCTTCTAATCTCCTCTGCATACTCCTTCTATCTTCCTGGCGTGGCTCCTCGTGACTTTCGTAGGGTATTATCACCTACCTACTTATGTTCTTTCTTTTTTCGGCTTTTTTGTTTTCGTTTTCATTTTGTTTGGCTATTTCTCAGTTTATTGGGTTTACTTCTTGTGTTATTTTTTAAGCTGACGGGTTTGGTTAAAGTAGAGTCGGATCTAGGGTTTTGGGGTTTGATCCTTTGTATTGCTGATTGCATTCTTGTAGATCTGTTACTTAGCTTCACACTTGCTTTGGATCTGTGGTTTTGTTGCTTTGGCTACTTGTTGATATTTAAAATTGAGCTTGTGATTTAACATTGAGACTATACTAGTACTCTTTGTTCTTGTAGTGTTTTTGATTGATTGAGTGATATGTTAGTTGTGTATTTTAGACTTAACAATGGGAGATGTATAATGCACTTTAAGAGGATATTATATTGTCTGTATAAGAAGTGATGCGAAGCATGTAAAAACGAGAATGGGTACTGAATGCTATTGAAAAGGCTCTAAGTTTTCTTTAATTGGTAATACTGTGGTTTTCCACATTAACAAACGTGTTTGTGAATGTCAAATTCTGGTACGAAGTTTGAATATTGCTTCCAAAAAGTGCAATAAATTAGATAAATTAGACGGTCTTATGGTAAGTGAGATAGTTGCACTTGAATTGGGATATATGATGAAACAGGTGAGTTCTTTCATTTGGTACAACTTTTTTGTCCACTTCCAGTAGAACTATCTTCTTTACCTTGTGGGTATATGCGGTGGTGGGAGGGATGTGAGGTTCTTATTTATTTTATCTTTCATTTGGCTGTTACTTTCCTCTTGTTATTAAGTTCACCATCTAAGTTCTTTTCTTTTTTTTTTTTTTTTTCCTATAAATAGGGTGACTTCCTTTCTGTCAAAGTGAACAAATTGTCATCTACAAAGACACAACTTCCATATGACTACTACTACTTAAAATATTGTAAGCCTGATAAAATTGTGAACAGTGCTGAAAATTTGGGGGAGGTTCTTCGAGGTGACCGCATCGAGAACTCTGTATACAATGTAAGCATCTACCATCCTTTCTCTTTCTATTTATTGGTACTTGAATACCAAACTGAACGGGGGATGAATTTTGTTGATTGCCACCTTTGGATCTGGATCCCGCTCCAGTTTGAAATGATGGAAGAGCAGCCGTGCAAAGTGGCTTGTCGAATGATACTTGATGCTGAGTCTGCTAAGAATTTTAAAGAAAAGATTGACGATGAGTATCGAGTTAACATGTAAGTTGGAGATGTGCTTACCATGTTCAGTTTTTGTTATTTTGAGTTCTGATTGCATGGTTGCATTTCACTTTTTTCCCTCTTAAAATTCACCCATCTGTTGCTTTTTGGTTTGCAATATGTCTGTTTCATGTTTATACAGTATGCTAATTTTGCACTCCTCTGTTGCATGTTCATTTTCACTCCAAAATTGTTTCTTTTTTGTATTGATAGCTGGGAAATGGATTTGCAGGATTCTCGATAATCTTCCAGTTGCTGTACTTAGTCAAAGGAGGGGTGCCAGTCTGTCAACAACTTACAAACATGGTTTCCGTGTTGGGTTCAAAGGAAATTATGCTGGAGTATGTTTATGAAAGCACTATATAGCATTGAAGGCTTCTGTTTTACTTTTGTTCTGACTATTTCTGTTTTTTTGTCTTACAGAGTAAAGAGGAGAAATACTTTATCAATAACCACCTTAGCTTTAGAGTTATGTATCACAAGGATCCTGAGTCAGGCTCTGCTCGAATTGTTGGATTTGAGGTTATTGCAAACAGGTGTTGTAGCATCTTGTTCTGTTTTATTTCACTTTTCAGATTTTATTGGGTTGATCTGCCTTGTGCGAGTGGTAGATATGAACGAGTGTGGTTTATTGTCTGCTTCGAGATTCTGGAAGTAGCAATGACATTAGGGCAAAAGAAACATTAAAAAAGAACATTTAAGTGCTTGAATGGAACATGTATATGATTGGTGCTTCAACTTATTACTTTTACTGAGCTTGCAATAGTATTTGACTTAAATATGTGGCACTGAGTTTTTATAGATTGCAGTGCACTTTTATGCCAAAGACACATTCACCTAGCTTGTCTCCTTGTTGTATGCTTGCTTCCTTCCCTTTTTTGTATTTTATTGAATATCCTGTTGAAATTTTCGTAATGTTTCTCTAAGCCAATTGCATATTGCACACTGCATTCACTATGCAATTCAACTCTTCTTGCATGTTGTGTTTGCTCTATATGGGTGTTGAAATAGTTTTAACTTATTTATTTCCTGTTAATTTTAATTGATTCTTGTAAACAGCATCAATCATGAGTACAAGGAATGGGATTATAATAATCCCCAGGTGACAACATGCAACAAGGATACCAAAAAATTGATTCAAGGTAGCACCGTTCCACAAGAAGTTGATTCAGGCAAGGCAATTGTGTTCACATATGATGTTACCTTCAAGGTACTCTCTTGTCTTTGCTTCTTTTTCCCTAATCTGTTTTCCATCTCTCTCTCTCTCTCTCTCTCTCTCTCTCTCTCTCTCTCTCTCTCTCTAACTCTTGTTTTGCTTCTTTTTTCCCTAATCCCTGTTATTGTCCATCTCTCTTCTCTCTCTCTCTCTCTATCACTTCTCTCTCTCTCTCTCTCTCTCTCTCTCTCTCTCTCTCTCTCTCTCTCTCTCTTGTGAGCCTGTCTAATTTTTTGCTGTACAGATTTTTGACTTCTGAAGTCTTTTTGTAGGAAAGTGACATTAAATGGGCATCTCGATGGGACACCTACCTACTCATGAATGATGATCAGATCCATTTTTTCTCCATCATAAACTCACTGATGATTGTTGTCTTCCTTTCTGGCATGGTCGCCATGATCATGATGAGAACTTTGTTTGGGGAATCTGTTCAGACTGAAAAGAGATATCTTTCGCACACGCATGACAAGTATGTATTGATCTCTGTTGTTTTCGATGACGACCTATGGAAGAGCGTTTGGTTCAGGGCACGTCTTTCACATCAGAAAGAAATGTCCTTAAAGGAGCTTCGAAATTCTCATGGCGATGGTATACTTCTGCAGCCCATTAAAACACTTGATTATACAAAAGAGTCTGGAACTGCATTGACCGGCTCTACTGTTTATATAATTGGGGGCCGAACCGATTTCAATCCAGTTGAAGTAATATATGCATCTGATCCAGATTCCCCAGATTCTGACGAAGACGAGGGTTTTCTAGCTTTTGCAGATAGATGGGAAAAACTTATAGAAGAGCGGGAAGCCTCAATAGATGGAAGTTATTTTATGCACAACAAAGTTGAGGCCTTCGATGCAATGACCGGCGACCCTATCATCATTCCTAACATGAACAGAGAAAGAAAATCCTGTGCTGCTGTCTCTTTTAGAGGAAAGATTTATGCATTTGGCGGAATACATCCAGGTCCGTTAGCCCCTGCACACCAACTTGATGTAAGATATTGGGGTGAGGTATATGATCCAGATACTTTTGGATGGAAATTTATCAGTGCCCCACCCTCGGATTTGCTAACTGATGATCCTTTGTTTGCTGTGCCTCTAGAAGACAGGGGTTGCATTTTGTTGTTCAATTACAGCTTCTTCAGCTTCCGCTGTCGGTACTATCCTGCTACTGACTCTTGGGTTGGTGAGTACAGTTTGGATGATATGATTGATGAGTACAGTTTGGATGAAAGCAGCACAATGATTACAACGGGCGAAAAGGGCACAACAATTGATGACTGGTTATTGAATGAAAGTTCACTAAACTTCACAAGGGAAATCACCAAGTCCTCCAGCTTCATAAGCTATAAGGATAAACATCGAAAGTGGGGATGCTTACCTGAAATCCGAAATTGCCTGGTTTATAATAACGTCGTGTATTGGTACAACTGCTATTGTGGGGATATTTATGCATATGATCCATCCAATTCACAGTTGCTATCGGCACATATTTTGTGTGATGAGGAGGAAATTATACCTAGCACCAATCAAGAAAATTTCACTTCAGGTCTCCCGATTCTGGTCCATTTAGATGGTCCTCTGTTCTCTTTGGTCTGTCTGGAGGCAGATAAACTCTACTTCACCAAATTTACTGTCTTAAAAGATAAAGATACACAAGGCCAAGATATCCTCAAAGCTACCTATGTGTCTTTCCAGTTTTCCCGCATTGATGGTCATGCTGCACTTATAGAAGCCATCGCAATATAAGGATAACCAGCCCATCTTCTTACCTCACACCTTACGATTGCACTATTATCTTAAACTTTTTATAATCAACAAAACATGTGATCTGGAGGAGATGAGCGAGTATTTGGAGGCTGTTCAAACTTATTATTATTTTAGTAATCACCGGAAAAGCTTAACACTCTAGTTATACAGTGTTACATATATTTATATGGAAATGTAATTGGAAATGCTTTTGTAATACTAAATTTGCTCTGTCTGTGTTATATGCTTGCAGGTTTTACTCCAATAGCTACTTCTATGTGTTCTGAAAATGATTTCCCCAATTTTGGTAAAACATAATAGTTTTCACCTTCAATCTCAGAAGCAAAAGGGAATATAACGTTTGGAACCAGTTGAGAATTCATAGGACTTTTGAGAATTCATAGGTAGATTCAAACCATCTTTAGGACGATGAAAACACCACAATAGCAAAACATTAGTAATATGGCAATTTTCATATAATAGACGGCTTTAGCATCAAAAAAGTGAAAGGAACTTTAGCATCAAAATATTGTTCTTTTACATTTAAAACAATGAAGAAAGAAAGAACATCTCCAATAGCTACTTCTAATGTATTCTGCTTGCAGGTTTTACTCCAATAGCTACTTCTATGTGTTCTGAAAATGATTTCCCCAATTTTGGTAAAACATAATAGTTTTCACCTTCAATCTCAGAAGCAAAAGGGAATATAACGTTTGGAACCAGTTGAGAATTCATAGGACTTTTGAGAATTCATAGGTAGATTCAAACCATCTTTAGGACGATGAAAACACCACAATAGCAAAACATTAGTAATATGGCAATTTTCATATAATAGACGGCTTTAGCATCAAAAAAGTGAAAGGAACTTTAGCATCAAAATATTGTTCTTTTACATTTAAAACAATGAAGAAAGAAAGAACATGAAAGACAATTTACTGAACTTTAAGTAAATTCTTCGTACAGCTCCCTCAAATGCATAACCTTTTCTATTCCCCCAATTTTCTTTCAAAAATTATACCATCAAACCAGACCCCCTAATTAAGAACACCCCTCTCAAATAATAGAACTCAATTTTCACATAACAAGGTTAAAATACCAAACTTAACTCTAAGTTTGATGTGATGCTACTGAACACTACAACAACTTCTTCATCCTTAAGCTTCAATCCAAGCTTGTTTAAAGAGTTCAAAGCAAGTGTTTTTCCTTCCTTGTGGCTTTTCTATGAGCTTTTTTGTGAAAATTCTTAACATGCAATTATTTGATTTGCTCTAATAGAACGTGTTGACTTTCTGTGTCATTTTTCTCTGTCGCTATGCTTCTTACCGATGCTCAAATATATGTAAAAATATTTGGATGATGTCTTCTTGGAGGTCATCACTATAATAAGGTAATTAAATAAGGTTGTATCCATTAAATTACTATTAAGTACCTTTCTTGACATGTCATTGCTGAACCATCAACGTATATGCTATTGCTTGTTTTTTTGAAAACCAAACTTGAAAATTGATCTGAATTTTTATTGAAATGGCAGATGAGGAACTAACTTTAGCATCTTAATTTTCTTGACTTGCAGAAGAATAAAACTTCAGCATAAGAAATGTATACAGTAATCCAGCAAAACTTCTTAAAAATGATCTTAATAGTTGATAAGCATCGATCTTTTTTTCAAACCTCAAGAAACTTTCTTACAAGTTACAAGAAAAGCAGTGAAGGAATTGTTTTCCCAAGAAGATTACATGTACAAGAAAAAGAACATATAATAGCATTGCAGAAAACCAAAGGCTTTCCATATCGGGTGCAAACAGCCTCCAAAGCTAGTTTTTTCATGACATTAGGACATGGATCTCCTCCAAACATATCGGGTGCTACAGTTACTGAGCACCAGTTCTGCCCAACACAAAGCTGCAAGAAGAAAATCATGCATCAGGGTACATAAAGGATGAATAAAACCGGGCGAAGCAAAGAACAAGAACTTAAACATTGAACGGAGATAATTAGTCTGCCTGAACCGTAGTTGACCAATAAATGCAACTTCTAAAACCCATTTTCTCAAAACTCAGCCCAGTAGATGCAAGTTCATTGCTGGACATGACTAGAGACTGAGAAAACTATTCCTCAAACTCAGAGAAATGACAAGCTTGTTGTACCAAGCCAAAGAACTAGAGTCCTAATTGCTGAATCACAGTTAAAAATAATTATTCTACAGCAAGAAAGATGGTAAACAAAATAAAAAGACTGACATACCCTGTTAAAAGCATCATAAGAATGAAAGGCGTTACACTTCCCTGACGGTAGCCTCCACAAGCCCCTTCTGGTGTTCCAAAGCTGGCAAACTTAATTGATGAGATTTTCTGCCCAGTGCCACATTGTAGATGGACTTTAGGCCTCAATGGCTTGTCGACTTTACCAGAGGCTTGCATCATGTAGTTCATTAAAGTTGGCTGCCACTCATAAATATCAGCACATACACTGTCTACTTCCCTTCTAACCAGAGAAATCCCATTTGGATCTCCGCCCCATTCTTCAAACACCACCAACAAGTTCCCTGTTGGATTTAGCCAAGAACGAGGGACATGATACCTGAGAAATTACAACTTTTCAGTTTTTCAAGGATTTCACATGTGGTACAAAAGACTCGAAAAGGCAAAGTTAATTTTTTTTCAAGGATTTCACATGTGGTACAAAAGACTCGAAAAGGCAAAGTTAATTTTCCTTTACCATTTTTGAGAAGCCTCCCCACAATTACTTAAGCATTTCTTCTCATTATAAGTTCCAGCATAATTACAGAAACTGCAATCTCCAGATGATTTGTATGCAGGCCAATATCGTCCAACACTCTGTCCATTTATCCATGCTTGACCTTTACCCATGCTACCCATGTCTAAAGCCAATGGGGTATTTCCTGCCTTCCTGCGGAGCATTGAACATGGTCTGACATTGTTCAAAGGATGTTAGTTTTACATCTAGATATCCATGGGAAATTCGTTTAAAAAAATGCAGCATGGCTCTAATCTGAAAAAAATTAAAAATCTTTATTGAATCTGTTTCTTTAAAGCAAATTATTTTATGGGAGCAAAGCTGGCACTAGGCTCCAAAGGGGGGAGAACATGCATGCTTCTCGGTTAAAAAAGAAAATCATTCCTTAAGTTTTATGAGAGGAGAGCAAAAAGAAAAAAAAAAATGCAATGTTTTAACAAACTTGTTTTTGGCATTACTTTTAGGAAAATGAGCATTACTTTTAGGAAAATGAGCACTTCTTCTGAAAATACTAAAAGTACCTGATTCATGTGTTGATGCAATACCAAATGAGATTATTGAAACATGTTAACAAAGCATCTTTAGAAGTAAGTCTTAGATACTCACTTTATACCACATTAGTGGCTGTCTATGAGACACAAAAGACCCTTGTGTCCACTCAACTAATGAACTCCCACTCAGTGAATGAAGACTCAATGCTTCTCCATTTAGACCAATCTGATTGGCAGCAAGCAAATAAATGAGTCCCTTACATACTAGTGTCACAAGAAAGGGTATGACATATATTCAAAAACGAAACTTGTAGGTCCGCTTACTGCCAAGACAGATCCCTCCTTCCTTCGTTGAGACCATTCAATGTCACTGGTCCAAGTATACCAGCATTCCATGTCTCAAAGTGTGGACCAACATTCTACAACAAAACAAAATCAGGAAAAGAATAATAGTATTAAATTGAAATTATAATTTATAAACTGCTCAAAAAGGCATCAATTGGCGTGGATAGTTATAAACTGTGAGAGAAAGAGAGAGAGAGAGAGAGAGAGAGAGAGAGAGAGAGAGGAGAGAGAGAGAGAGAGAGGGTACGAGAGAGAGAGAGAGAGAGAGAGAGAGGGTACAAACCGGGAGTCCGACAGCAATACTGAGAAGAGAAATTTTGTTGATAGCAGCTCTCATCTTGACACCTTGACTAAATGTCAACTTTGGGGATTCTAGACTTCCAGATGCAGTTCCTGTTCAAGGTTAAGAAAACCAATGCTGTAGGTCAGATTATGCCTCAAACCACATATAGAACGCTACAAGTCAACAAAGTTATTTTAACGAGCGACGGAAAGCAACAGTGAGGAAGTTTGACACAAACTTCTCAAAGTGTACCTTCAAATTAAGAGCCATGTAAATTACTACCGTGTTCCATTTTAGGAGAAGGCTCATTGGATAGTTAAAAGAGCCTAGCACTTAGATAATATCCAATCTATTAAAGTAGCATGTCTAAACAAGTAAACATTACAAATCAATTCATCCCCATTTCATATTTATGGAATAGTTTATTTGGTCAGTACGAGCTTTTCTTTTCATATTTAATGCTAAACGGAGCTGGACAGTACAAAGCCTGAAACACAAATCCCACCTGATAATTCACCATTGACAAAAATGTGCAAAGCATGGCCAGCTGATAGAACAGTAAGAACAGGATATTTTCCGCTCTTCAGAAAGCCTTCATTGGGGTTGATATGAACACTGCCAATGAAGAAAAAACATGCGAAAGATATACATACTAACGCAGAGTAGCAAAAGATTGTGAGTTTTAACACAAAATGCAAACTGTAACACAATGGAGATCTTCCATTGTTATAATACTCACTCTGTTGAGTACCACAAATAGTTTGTCAAATCTCTAGTAGTGTTTATCTGCTCCAGCAAGCCAACCATTGTAAAGGTGTGGTCACCTTCTACAGATGTTGTTGGGAACTAGGCTCTAATACCACTTGTTGGGCATCAGCTCTGATACCACTTGACAAAGAATTAAGAGAAAATTAACGCAGCGGAAAAATGGAAATGGGACACACAGAAATTTACGTGGTTCACCCTCAACTGTTTAGGGCTACGTCCACGGGACAAACTCCGAATAATTCTTCCACTATTAAAAAAAAATTCTTCCACCTATTAAAAAAAATAAATTAAAAATTAATAGTAACACAGAGAGTAATACAAAAATAATAGGCAACCTCAAAGTGGTTTTCCAACACCCATAATAATTTCCTCAACTCTCACTATTTTTCCCTCCCTAGTTTTAGGAAACCCATCCTAAATTAAATAACTCTCTCTACATTTTTTTTTTTCTTTCTTTTGCTGTGTGTATTGTGAGCTGCATCTTCCTCTATTTATAGGCAGGTTAACGCGTAGGAACGTGTTTAATGAGCCGTGTACAACTCATTCAAGTTGCGCCGCCACATTACATTTTGTCAAAAAAAAAAAGCCTGCCAACTTTGATTCCTTCTTTTCAAAATGTGTGTGGGTCCCACTTGAGTGGACACCGACACAACAAATCTCCCCCTGCACACTCAAATGGGGTCATTAACCATACTCTCCATCATCCTTGCAGCTAACCGACAGTATTCGAACTTCTCCTTTGAAAGAATCTTCGTCAACATGACTAATCCATTTTCTTCTGTATGGATCTTCTCAAGCTATGGATCTTCTCAAGCTGTAACAGCTTCATCTCCAACACATCCCTGATCTAGTGATAAAATGGAAGGAGAAATTCTTTCCAAGGTGAATTGCGCTTTAACTGTCACAAAATATCCAATATCGTTCTTGATGAATTCTGAGTTCATTCAAGAATTTCTTCATCTACGGGAACTGCTTGCACGCTTCAGTAATCTTGACTGTCACGACACGGCTCCCCCTACAAATGTGATTTCCTGAAAATCCATTTCATTGCAGTCCAATGTTCCTTTCCAGTGATTTAAAAGAAACCGACTCACTATCCCAACTGAATGAGCAATATCTGGCTGTGTACAAACCATGGCATACATCAAGTTTTCAACTGCTGAAGCGTATGGAACCTTTTCGTTTTCTTCCTTCTCTCCATCGGTAGAAGGGCACTGTTACTTAATTTAAAGTGATTAGTAAGAGGACAACTAACCGCTTTTGCGTTCCCATTCTAAACCTTTGAAGTACTTTCACAATGTACTTCTCCTGTGACGACCATAATTTTTTGGCTCTTCGATCTTCATGCCAATAATTTGCTTTGCTGGTCCCAAGTCTTTCAAAGCAAAAGACTTACATAGTTGTTTCTTCAAGCTAGTAATTCTGACCAACAGTCACCATATCAACCACATAGAGCAAAAACAATGTAGTCATCATCAAAGAATTTCTTCATAGAAACATTCTTCATAAGAAACATAGTGATCTGAAGTAGTCTTTCTGTAGCCTTGCTCCCCCATAAACAGACTCAAACTTCTTGTACCACTTGTCTCACTGTCTCAGTGCCTGCTTCAAGCCGTATAAGCTCTTCCTCAGTTTGCAAACACAATCCTCTTTTTCTACGAAACCCTCTGACTGCTCTATGTATATTTCTTCTTCCAAATGTCCATGTAGGAAGGTAGTCTTTCCATCCATTTGCTCGATTTCCAGTTTAAAACTGGCGGCCATTCCGAGCATTGTTCGAATGGATGTCATTTTCGCAACTGATGAAAAGATCAAAATCAATACCCTTTCTTTGATTGAATTCTTTCACAACCAGTCTAGCTTTGAATTGTGGTTGGAAGCTATGTTCTTCCTGCTTGACTATGTTCTTCCTGCTTGATCCTGAACATCCACTTTTTCTTCAAAGCTTTCTTGCCTTTGGGCAACTTCACCAGCTCAAATGTTTCATCCTCATGTAAGGACTTCATTGCATCTTGCATGGCTTCAATCTAGTTCCTCTTGTGTTCATTTCCATGGCTTCTTCAAAGCTTTCAGGTTCTCCCCCGTCAGTCGTCAGTACATACTCATTGACTGGATATCTAGTAGATGGTTATCAGACTCTACTAGATCTTCTTAACCTTCCGGTGCTGTGGTTGAACATGAACACCATATTCTTCATCTGATTCTTTTTCATTAGGACTTCGGATTTTCTAACTCTGGCACTTGTTGCTTGTGGAACATTTTCTTTCATCTTCAATTCGTCTACGTGATCTATGGAGGGGACTCTTCTGAGTCTATTGAGTCTTCCATCAGATCTTTGCACTCTACTTTATATTATGGTGGTGTAGTTAGTTGTGTTATCTCAACAAATACAGCATCACGATTTTTATAACGTCTTCTGGATTGGGTCATAAAACCTATGGCCAAATTTGTCTTGGCCATAGCCAATGAATACACACTGTCTAGTCTTAACATCAAGCTTAGACCGTTTATCCTTCGGGATATGCATGAAGGCTTTGCAACCAAACACGCGCAAATGATCATAGGAAACATCCTTTCCTGGCCATACTCTCTCTAGAGTATCATACTATAGAGGGAAACATGGTGAACGATAAACTACTTTGAGTAAAGCTTCATCCCAAAATCTTTTAGACAACTTTGCATGTGAGAGTAAACATCTGGCTCTCTCCATCAAAGTTATGTTCATCCTCTCAGCCAAACTGTTCAGTTTGCAGTTGCAGCGTCTTGGGAGGTGTCGTTGATGTCGAATGCCATGCTCTTTGCAGAAAGCATCAAATGGCCCAGTGTATTCTCCACCATTATCTGTCCTGATACACTTTAGCTTTTTGCCTGTCTGTCTCTCAACTAGGTTTAGAAGACTTCAAAGCGTATACCCAGGTCTTCCTAGAATAGTCATTGATAAATATCACAAAATATCGATTTCCACCATATCACAAAATACTATGTTTTGCTTTTCGTCCATACAATCAGGACACTTATTTAGGTGAACTTCATCCAATCCAGGTAGTACGTTCTTTCTTGCCATAGTTTTCTTACTCATGTGGCGTAGTCGTTTATGCCGCAATTCAACTGTACTGTCATTCTCCACTACACTCAAAGTGTCTTGGGAGAGTTTTGCATGCATCACGTACAGCTTTCGGTCTTTAGCTACCACAAATGATTTTGTGAGCTTCCACTGACCATTTCTGAAGGTGCTACAGAAAACAGAAACCTTCATCATCAAATCTACCAACCGAAATTTGGACGCATGCTCGACAGCCCATTCCTTATCAGTCTTGTCTTCCGATTTAGTTCAACTAAATACAGACAAATGCATTTTGATTACCATAAGGAGATCTCTCATTTCTCCATATATGGTAATTCTCGCCATTTAGACTGATCATTTTGCTTGTCCATGTTGACTTGCGCAGAAAATCATCACCGACATAAACCGTATACGTGAACAGTAGTATACGTGAATAGTGACCATGAATAGTAACAGTATACTCGAATAGTAACTGTATGCATGAATCATGAATAGTAACTGTACAGATATCAAGCTATCAAAATAAACGAAATGCTATCAGTTAGGACGATTTAACAGATATCAAGCTATCAAAATCTTAATAAAGAGGAAAATGACATCTATGACCAAAGATAGTTCAGTTAAAAATGAAATGCTTATGGGAGCAAAGCTGGCACTAGGCTCCAAAGGGGGGAGAACATGCATGCTTCTCGGTTAAAAAGAAAAATCATTCCTTAGTTTTTGAGAGGAGAGCAAAAGAAAAAAAAAATGCATGTTTTAACAACTTGCTTTGGCCATTACTTTTAGGAAAATGAGCACTTCTTCTAAAAATACTAAAAGTACCTGATTCATGTGTTGATGCAATACCAAATGAGATTATTGAAACATATTAACAAAGCATCTTTAAAAGTAAGTCTTAGATACTCACTTTATACCAATCTTTAAAAGTAAGTCTTAGATACTCACTTTATACCACATGAGTGGCTGTCTATGAGACACAAAAGACCCTTGTGTCCACTCAACTGATGAACTCCCACTCAGTGAATGAAGACTCAATGCTTCTCCATTTAGACCAATCTGATTGGCGGCAAGCAAATAGATGAGTCCCTTACATACTAGTGTCACAAGAAAGGGTATGACATATATTCAAAAACGAACCTTGTAGGTCCACTTCTGCCAAGACAGATCCTTCCTTCCTTCGTTGAGACCATTCAATGTCACAGGTCCAAGTATACCAGCATTCCATGTCTCAAAGCGTGGACCAACATTCTACAACAAAACAAAATCAGCAAAAGGATAACAGTATTGAATTGAAATTATTTCCAAAACTGCTCAAAAATCATCAAATTGGCGTGGATATTCATAACTGAGAGAGAGAGAGAGAGAGAGAGAGACAGACAGACGAGACAGACAGACAGACAGAGAGGGTACAAACCGGGAGTCCGACAGCAATACTGAGAAGAGAAATTTTGTTGATACCAGCTCTCATCTTGACACCTTGACTAAATGTCTACTTTGGGGATTCTAGACTTCCATATGCAGTTCCTGTTCAAGGTTAAGAAAACCAATGCTATAGGTCAGAATATACCTCAAACCACATACAGAACGCTACAAGTCAACAAAGTTATTTTAACGAGCGACGCAAAGCAACAGTGAGGAAGTTTGACACAAACTTCTCAAAGTGTACCTTCAAATTAAGAGCCATGTAAATTACTACCGTGTTCCATTTTAGGAGAAGGCTCATTGGATAGTTAAAAGAGCCTAGCACTTAGATAATATCCAGTCTATTAAAGTAGCATATGTCTAAACAAGTAAACATTATAAATCAACTCATCCCCATTTCATATTTATCGAATAGTTTATTTGGTCAGTATGAGCTTTTCTTTTCATATTTAATGATAAACAGAGCTGGACAGTACAAAGCCCGAAACACAAATCCCACCTGATAATTCACCATTGACAAAAATATGCAAAGCATGGACAGCTGATAGAACAGTAAGAACAGGATATTTTCCGCTCTTCAGAAAGCCTTCATTGGGGTTGATATGAACACTGCCAATGAAGAAAAAAAAAAAACACGTGAGAAAGATATACATACTAGAACGCAGAGTAGCAAAAGATTGTGAGTTTTAACACAAAATGCAAACTGTAACACAATGGAGATCTTGCATTGTTATAATACTCACTCTGTTGAGTACCACAAATAGTCTGTCACATCTCTAGCAGTGTTTATCTGCTCCAGCAAGCCAACCATTGTAAAGGTGTGGTCACCTTCTGCAGATGTCTCTTCACTGTATGCCTGCCAAGAGAATCCTCCATGCATAGGAACAGGAGTCATTTTCATTCGAGCACTTTGTGCGCCAAGCTGTACAAAGTCTTCAGTTTAGCGAAACCAAAGAAACAACAAAAGTGTGGACTAATAATATTCTAGAACTTGTGGGGAAGCATTTCTGACCCTTGCTGTGTTGTAAACGGTGTTCCTGCAATCTGGAAGACTGCTGACAGACCATGGATGTAAATTGTAATGCATATTCCCAAAAGCCACTTTTGCAAATGATTTCTGATTGTAATTTGCAAGGAATGCTGCACAAGCTCCAGATTTTGATTTAAATACATGAGCCTGCACATAAATAATGAAGAAACAAGTAAAATTTAGTAACATAGTCCTTTGAAAATAAGAAGACTTCATTTGTATAGAACAAAGAGTTATATTGAACCTCTTGATAATTTCCAAGTGGCATCACATTTAGGTTCACACAACTTAATTGCTCTGTGCAAATCCTTTAAATGACCCCATTTAGGTTGCCTGATTAGTCCTACATAAAAAAATAATTCTAAACCTTCATATGATGCAAAACAAATAAACAATCAACATCAAAGTCGTGATTACTGAAGAAGAGATTAGGGTAATCTTGAGGAGGAACAGTTTTAAAAGCTTTTTCAATAATAAGAACATTTTGCTTGCTAAAATAACTAACAACAGTAATAATATCATTCCTTATCCATAAAAACCATTAATCAAATATTTATTGATTGACTAGGGGAAGGAACCACCACACCATGAAATATATGTAAATAAACGAAATGCTATCAGTTAGGACGATTTAACAGAGATCAAGCTATCAAAATCTTAATAAAGAGGAAAATGACATCTATGACCAAAGAACAACTTGAAAAAAGAACATAGGTAATCATCATCTCAGCATCACAGATTACATGATGGGACTCAACAGTTGACTTATAGATAATCATGTTAATTGCATATTTCAGCAATTCAAGTACCATTGCACAACAATAGATTGGCCAGAACCAGCATACGAACTACTGAGCTGCCCCTCGATTCATGGCGAAGTCTTGAGTGCCAGCAGCACCTATTCCACAGATGTGGACAATGATACTTAATGACAATATGAATATTACAGCCTACTTTCTCTTTATATGAAAGCTAAAAAACATGGGGCATATCATAAGTCTCTAGTTAAAAGTTAAACCATGCAAACCAGATAATGGATAAACACAAAAGGAACAAACTGCACTAAAATGCATATGCTTTGCACATACCGTATTCATCAATAGGAGCATCATAATCATAACTTGTAGCGATGAAAGGACCACCAGCAGTTCGCCCAAAATTTGTTTCTGGACCACCAGCAGTTCGCCCAAAATTTGTTTCTCCATGATACTAAATCACAAAAACAAGCATATGAGACTTCACATAACTAAGATACAAAGCAACTCAATTAGTAAATTATAGAAACTACTAAATTACCATGTAGTAATTTATGAATGATCCTCCTTTCTGTATAAACCTTGCAACTGAAAATGCCAAGTCTTCAGCTGGTCTGTAAGGAACTGCACCTCCAAATTCAGTAAACCTGCAAGAAAAAATTAAAATAAGAAAAAATTAAAATGAGAAAAAAGGTAATCAGCTGATATTCCACTGTAATTTCCGTGAAACTGTAATTCTTGTATTGATGATGGATATAAAGAAAATGCTGCCGAGCAAGAAGCATGGAGTTTTTACCAGCCAGTCCAGGCTTCAGTCCACATCTTGGGTTTATAAGGTTTGTTTGGAGAGAAATAGTCACAGTAGAAACCGTTGCAGGTGTTAATCTATTGAGACAACATGGAAAATGAAATATTAAGAGCCGCTCAAACACATAAGTTGAAAGAACAAATCACACGGTATAATAAGAAAATGATGGAGAGTATGATTGCAACACACGAAAAGTTAAACCGAACATACTTAATTCCAAAAGACTGGATAAACAAAAATCGCTTCCTCATACCTCAAGAAAAGAAGAGGTCAACTATAATTGATCACCACCATTGACTATGGAATTTGAAATATGTGGTGATTATGAATAACAAGGAGATGCTGTCATTAACCTTTTTATTATAAAAGAGCCTCTAAGGCAAGAGAGAATTTAAAAAAGGACAGCGCCACTGATAGAGCTGAGAATCAAAGCTAAGCCATGTGCTATTAGAATTAATAATTCAATTCATCAATGAACGAAAATGGGAAAGCACACTGCTAACTGACAACCCACGAAGGAAGTGAGGGATACATATTATGAGTAACATAAAGAATTAGATATGAAGTTGACAAGAAAAAGTAAAAAGAGGATGCTAAAAGGTAAAACAAGATTTGCTGATAACTGACAACAGGATCTGGGGCATCATCTTGCTTGAACATGACCCATGGGACGCCAGTGCCAAGACCTACAGCCATTTTTGCTGCCCAGTAGGAGTAAGCTTTACCAGGTGCACCAAGTTCATATTCCATGGGTCCATATTCATTTTCAATCTGGCAGACATTAATCAAGAAACAAAACACTTCTTTTAATAAATTTATTCTATTAAATCGAGTGAAAGATCAAGAAAATAGCTTTGTATTAAGTTGGAAAAATATACTGCTGAATAGTGGATTGAGATGGCGTAGCTACTGCGGCGGGAGGCGGTGGCGAGGTGGCGCGATGGATCCCCTCGATCTACATTTTTTCAGTCGCTGCTTTAATAACCATCTTATTTTAACACTCCACGTATATTGATTTATCAATTATTTTATATTATGGTTTGTTTGAGTTATACAATTACGTTTATTTGTCATTTATTTTAGTTTCATAATTATGTTTATTTTTCATTTATTTTAGTTACACAATTATGTTTATTTACTTACACATATATTAATTGATTTATTTCTTTTTTTAATTTTTTGTTTTTCACTTTACTTTACTAACGTTACAAAAGGATGTTCTTCAACTTTAATTTTACTAAGAATTTGGTAAGTGTTTAGAAATAAATAACAAATAACATGAGAATTTATTATGTTTCTTTTTAATCTTTATTTTACTACAACATATAATTTAAATTGATTTATTTCTTTTTTTCAATTATTTGTTTTCACTTTACTTACTACGTTACAAAGGTGTTCATTTCAATTATTAAGTTTACTAGATTGGTAAGTCGTTTAGACTTCAACTTTAATTTTACTAAGAATTTGGTAAGTGTTTAGAAATAAATAACAAATAACATGAGAATTTATTATGTTTCTTTTTATTATTTAAATATATTTAAAATTTACAAAAGGTGTGATCACAGTCTTTATTTTTATTTCAATCAATTCAACATTTTAAATTTTAAAATTGCATTTATTGCATACTTTACTTATAAAATTGAATCTAGCAATAAAAATACATTGATTAAATTACATATATAATTTTGCCTAAAATATAAAAAATTCTAAAATTATCATTACAATATCACATTTTCTTTTTTTCCTTTTGTCATTTATTTTAATAACCCACATAATGCAAAATAACAACTAAATCACAACTAAAATAACTAAAACAACTAAATAACAACTGATTTTTTGTCATGCAACTACAAGAACAACCAAAAAAAAAAAATGAAATTTCCAAAAAAAATAACGAAAAAGATAAAAAAAAATAGAACCATACCTGACCTGACCTGACGACCGCGAATGAAGAGGAGAAGGGATTCTCCGGCGACTGACGTTGCAATAGAGTGGAGAAGGAGGCAGCAAACGGTTGGGAACAGCGCTGCATATGGCTAGGACGATGCTGCAAACGGGGGAGGAGAAGAAAGAAGGAGGAGGCTGATCGCATAATAAAGCTCTAAATTTTGCGAACGACAAATCGGTCGCAAATTATATAAAAAATCGATTGAAATTTTCAATTTTGCGATGTCATTTTAATGTGGAGCAAATTGCAACCGATTTGCGACCATAACAGTCAGTCGCAAACAGTCAGTCGCAAATCGGTCGCTAATCTTTCGCAAACGAAAAAGTGAATTTGATGCTGAATTTGCAACGTGCAATTTTGCGACGGACAACTAGATTGTCGCACATCCATCGCAAAATCAGTCCCAAATGCGTCTTAAACATGTCGCAAAATGATAACCAAACTGGCGGTAATCATTAGAGCTACAATTAGCGACAGATATAAAATCGATCGCAGATCCTATCGCCGTTTGGTTGCAAATCCGTCGCAAGATATTCACTCTCACAATCATCGCAATTGGTCGCAAAATCATCGCAAAATTGTGACCGATTTTTGTCGTTCGCATCGGTAGCAAAAACGCGTTTTTTTTTTTTTTAGTGAACCTACCTTTGAGACTGATCTTCACAAATGGTCCATCCAATTCAGCAAGATCAGCTTTTCCTATATTTCATTATTCGAGATACATTGGATGCACTTAATAATTCCTGGTGCAAATATACCTAAAAGGAAAGTCACCTGTTATGCTAACTTCAGTGCAAAAAGCTTTCCAAACTGCAGAAATACACACCATGTTTCAAATTTAAACTTCGAAACTGACAAATCTTTGATCAATAAATAATTGAATGAGTAACTAAAGCAAAAACAAGCATCAAAGAAAGAGTACTACTTGCCTCTTCTCTAGCATCAGCTAAGACCTGTCTAACATTGTCTTCTGTTAAATCAAGTGGTGGCGAAGGCACTCGTCCTCCTCCTTCTCTCCAGCTATTGCTGCTATTGTTAGTAGTGATGATTTTCCATTACTGGTTGTATTTGGTCTCAAAAGTTCCAATGATGCCCTCTTCATTGACCTAGTTGGATGCTCCTTTGGTAGCTGGGATTGGAATTTGGACGGTAAGACATTGAAATTGCGAGTACAGAGAAGCAGAGCTGGTTTTCTTGATATTTGATAATGGTGGCCATGGAGAAATAATAGCTCTCTTGACATTTTTCTTGGTCTCAACTCAAGCTTCTCTGATCCCTTGCTCACTTGCTAAAAATTTATTGTTATGTTTAAGGGAACTGGAACGTGGCTATTCCTACGCCATCGCAAGTGGATAAGGAGAATTGTGCGAATTTGGTATGTCGTTTACAACCCAGTTACAAGAAAAAATGCTGGAAAGTTTTATCCCAATAAACGACGACATTTCCTTCCTCTGGTATGCCTTTTGTACAATTGTTACACCCCCTTTGTGCTGTATTGATATGTCGTCGACCTTTATACGCGGTTAGCCAAGTGTCTCTTACTTATTAGACACGGTTGTTTTAACCCAAGTCATCGTCTACTTGAAACATTGTCGTTCCACGTCAGTTTAACCAAGGTAAACGATGTCGTCTGAAGTTCGTATGGATTTTATGAGACGACATGCAAAAAGCCTTGCCCCGACTTAAAGCTTTGATGCGTTCAGACAACATGAACGGCTTCGCATACTATTAACGGACAATTGCTATTAATGAAAACAATAGAGCATTGAAGCTCAGTCCATCCATTGTGTGTGTTTTCTGGACTTAATCATTAAGTATCTTCAAGAGTATATGTTGTTGTTTCAAAGGTCACAGAATAACACCAAGACCTTGTTTATTTCAGCATTTGAGAATTTTAGCATGTGCATAGCCATCTCTACACCTAAATTTTATCTAAGATAATAATCCTACAAATAGTTCAATACAAGACAGCTTACAGTGATGCTAACTTGAGGACTTTTTGAAGCATCTGTAACAGCTATATCCATGGTGTATCTCAGGCTACTTTCTGTCTACTTTGTTCTCTACTAACCAATGACATCCGATAATCCCAGGTGCAGTGCTTCGTTACGGTGACACTATACTCTCTCTCTCTCTCTCTCTCTCTCTCTAAACTTGCGATGAATTTATTAGAAGACTCCAAAAAACGTGGCAACAGCAAAAACAAGAAACAGAACACCGCCCAAGTAGCCAACCTGATTGAACAATGTGGAGTGAGTTGGATGGAAAATGGAAAGTAAGCTGTGATGCCTATAGGAGTGACAAAAAAAATATTAAAAAAAAAAAAAGACAATAAAGACATGGTTGTTACCAGAATATTTGGCAAGAAAAGCTCCTCCCAGAATAGCGATAGATGTTGCAACCAGGTGTCCAGCAATGGCTCCAGTTGCGACGCCCCATGGAGACTGTTAAAAAGGTAAAAACGTGAAATTTGATTTTGAAGAATGTTTCGGCAAGAGAATAAAATTGTGGTATGTATAATCAAAATTTTATGAAGTTGAACCTGTGCAGCACCAAGAGCAATTGTTTAAGAATACCCAAACAGATATAAGGGCATGTCAACAGATATTACAACTGGAACCTGTTAAAGTAATTACTCAAAGAAAAGGAGATCCTTGAAATGCAATTGAAAAACCAACATGTCCAACAATAAGCCCTGAACCCTATTATCCTCCAGTAACAAAATCAAGAATGTTTTCAAGAAAGAGAATCCAGATACTCATTTTACAATTCCGTGATTTGAAAAAAATTTATGCACGGCCAACAGACATATAGAACTAGACAAATATCCTCCGTTCAGAAGCCAAAAGAAATTCAAGAATCCCTAAGAAAAACCGAGGCCTTTAAATCTTTCACCGGCTCAAAGTTACCTTATCAGCAGATACAATAAACCATAGTACTAAATAATAATAATAAACCTCTCCTATCCAAAATCAAGATACCCATTTCAGTATTGCCAGCATCAAACCATTAAATATGCCTGACATACAAACAGAAATGAGTAGAATTTGGATACAAACAGAAATGAGTAGAATTTGGGAAAAGAAAGTACCTCCAACAGTTAGATTGACAGTCAAGATGAGGGGCCAAAGGAATTTGTAACGTCTAGCAAAGGACTCCTCAGGAGGCTGAGGAGGAGGAGGAGCTGTAGACTGAGACCCCATTCTGTACGACTCAGCAGCAGCTGAAGATGCTGATGCATACGGTGTCTGTGTTGGTGTTGGGGAAGAGAAATCTTTTGCCTTCAGTTGCTCCTGAAATTGCTTAAGCTGCGCTGTTATTGCAATAAAAGAAATCGAGTCAACAACCAAACCAAACTCAAATAATTGAAGAGAAGAAACAAATAAGAAAGTGTTATAAGAATCTTGGGAGTTGTTGCGCTCAAATTTACTCGCGATGACTTTGATTGGATACCTTTCTTAGGCTTGTTGGCGTAGAGCTTTGGACCTGCCTCACTCAATTTGTATTCTGATATCAGATTTCTTCTCTCTTAGACTCGCTTCTTCCTACTTCCCCGATACCGCGCGACTGCGACTGCGAATGCGACTGTTCCTTGTTCTACTTAATAGTTAATAATACTGCTTCTCTTACCATTGTCCTGGATGCTTACGTCTTCAAAGGGAAAGAATGGATTTTTATTTTATTATTATTATTATTTTTTTTTTTTTTTTTTTTTAAAGTATTTAATTTTTTAGAATTAGTCCAGAAAATTAGCACAAAGTATTTAAGCAAAAAACAGTATTATTGTTAAAAATTGAATTTCGCATCTAAGAACAGTAAATTGAAATTATTTAGTATAATCGGAAAAAAATAAGTACAACAGATACCATGTAGCCCATTCATTCATGTGGTGTTTTCCTTCTCAAAAAACAAAAAAAAAAAAAAGAAAAAAAAAAAAAAAAAAAAAATCATATAATTCAAACTACAGAACAGAGCAATTTACAATTAGAATATTAGAAAAACGACTGAAATTTTTTAAATTGGCTCAAGTTGTAGCTTTGTATCGTATACCGTATTAATGAGTGAAAGCATTATGAATCTTTAAACTTATTTGTACAGATTTCAATTAGCATTACCTTCTGTTGACTCATTCCAACAAGTCATATCTTAAGTCATATCTTACAGAACTAACAGCCCTATATTTTCAGGAAGTTAACAATGAAATTAAAAAAAAAAAAAATGATAAAATGGAACAACGTTTAGGCATGACATCTCAGGTATCTATGCTCTGGACATAAATTTCCCTTCAGTTATTGATCTCATAAATCAGCTCCATGAGCGGCCACCACCATAACGCCTCCCACGTTCCCGGAAACTTCCATAACCTGATTCATCAGATGCAAAAACAAAACAGTGCTTTAGCAACTAAGAACATATTTATACATTACAGGAGAAACAGAGCTATCATCAGGTCATATGATTAGATAATCAGTCTGCAATAGTGTTAATGACTGGGGAAAAATGGTGTGATCATAAAATCATAGTTCATCCAAGATTGCAAGATTTGACATAAACTTACAAAAGAAAAAGAAAAAGAAAAAGAAAAGAAACGAAAGGAAAGGAAAATATTTTACTAGACCTATCAAGTCATTGTTGATTAGACCAACAGGTAACAGCAGTGGCAGATCTTGCATTCTCAAAATCTCCTTTGTGATTTTGGATCTTGTATGGTACAGGACAATAAAAATATAGCAGCAATGATTGTCAAGTTATACGACTGTCCCTTTGAGCTTATAATTACAAAGTCAGACTTCAGTTACAACAAAAACATGTTCAGAATATCAATTTCCACCATATTACATAAAAAAGGTATATGCATCCGAAAAACTTCCTACAGTCAACCAACCTGGAGGAGGAGGTGCACCACGACCCATTGCAGTCAATTCTCGACTGACCTTCTGCCCAGCTTCCTCAAGTATGGTGATAAGTTCCTTAGCAAATCTGGCATTTGAAGCTTTGAAGAAAGTGTAGGCTGTTCCTTTTGCTCCAGCCCTTCCAGTTCAACCAATCCGGTGAACATAATCCTCAAGGGATCCAGGAAAGTCATAATTGATTACATATTTTACATCCTTAACATCTGCCACCAAAATAAAATAATAAGTAATTGATTACATATTTTACATCCTTAACATCTGCCACCAAAATAAAATAATAAGGAACTGGGTACTGAGATAGACAAGTCAAGAGAAGGTGCTCCCCTCAAAACCCATGTTAGTTCTCCCTTGCAAGCCAAAGAGAGATCAGATGCCCGAAAAGATATTTGAAGGGAAAGACATGAACTCCAAATTTTGGAAAAAACATAAATATCTACACTTTCTAACCACCAGCATGACACCACCAATCAATAGAGTAGGATCAGAGAGCCCATCAAAGGTAAGAGAAGCCTTGAACAATAGCAATGAAATGAAAATGATTATTTCCTTCATGGTTGAGATGGGATTATGCCAGCAAGGACATATCACAATTTAAACAAATACATATAGAAACTTTGGACGACCAGAAAAACCAAATTATGTCAACAAATAATGGTAAGTAAGATCAACAAACAAGATGGTATATGGTGCGATCATATTTACCTAATCCACGAGCAGCAACATCTGTTGCAGTCATTATAGGACTTTTGCCAGCCTTGAACTCTGAGAGGACCCAATCCCTTTCTGCTTGACTTTTGTCTCCATGAATCGAAAGAGCGGGTTGAACTCTGAGAGGACCCAATCCCTTTCTGCTTGACTTTTGTCTCCATGAATCGAAAGAGCGGGCCATCCATCCATGCGAAGCTGCCGAATGATCTGGTCACAACCTTTCTTGGTATCCATAAAAATCAGAATTCGGCAGCCATCCATGATATCCTCCAGTAACTTCACCAGCCTGTAATACAAAAAGGGCTATGTCAAGCTGCTGCTAACAAAAACACATCCCATATTATGGGATATAAATGACAAGAAAGTACAAATATAAGAAAAAAAACATATAGTATATCCTACTTATTATATTTCTGATTCTCAGAAACAATGTCAACATGTTGGCATATTGCATGATTAGCTTTCAAATCAGGAGATCCTATGATCACCTGCATAATATCAAAGGATAACAGCCAATTAAGTAATAGAACATCAATGAAACTCAAGTTAGAATCTAAAAACCAAAAGAGACTTCAGAACTCTATAAGATACAACATGATCATACAGATATGAGATTATTCAAAAAGATGACTACGAAACTTCAGAAGCTCAAAAGCCGAATGAAAAGGAAATAGTCAATGGCATCTGCAACTGCATCAAACACAAATGTAAAATCAAAACTAATTGCAGAAAATAGCATGTCATGGGAATCAAAAAGCTTTATCCAGTAGCTTACTTTGTATGGGTCATACAGAAATTGCCTTGCCAGTTGTTCAACCTCTTTAGGCCAAGTAGCAGTCCAGTACAAAGTTTGGCGATCTGGACGAATCTGCCAAAAAATAGGAGATTGAGTAATAATCTTAAGAGTGAGCAAGGAAAATGCTTGCACTACTACACATATGAGAGAGAAAATCAATCTCCTAACTATATATATACATGTTTTAATTTTATTATTTTGCTTCTGGTGTGTTGCACTTGACAATTAAACTATAAGTCAACCATTTATAACAATAAACATTAGAATATTTAAACAGATGCCAAATTTTTCTTTTTACTTCACAAAATAAAACTCCTATGTAGTTTACTAGCTGCCTATGTTTTATCACTCATCTACTAGTGCGGTGAAGTGACAACTGAAACTTCAAAAGCTGAATTAGAAATATGAACAATCCAGTCCCCTAATAAAATATATGCACGTAAAATATCTAAGGTCTCCAACTATGAACAAATTGATCCTTAAACGGGACTGGCATCACCAAAGAAACCAGGACAAGAGGAAAAAGAGGCACCGGAGACTAACACTGTTGTCCATGTGAAATTCTTACTGTAAATGACATTGTAAGATAACTTATATATAGCATGTCTTCCCAAGAAGAGGTAAAATTTCTATCGGAAGAAGAGACAAGCCTAAAAGCAAAAACCTGAGAAACAATTTTTCGTATTTGAGGCTCAAACCCCATGTCTAGCATCCGATCTGCCTCATCCAGCACCAGGTAGGTAACCCTCCGTAAATTTGTATGATGTGATTCCAACATGTCAATCAACCTTCCAGGCGTGGCAATAACAATTTCAACACCTGTAAAGGGGCAGAAATAAAGGAAAAGAACAATGACTGCTATATTCATAAATAATAGATTGACTGCAGAGTTTAAACAATAACAAAACCATCATAAACTCAATTACCATGAATAACAGGATAGCCATTTCATGAAAGTCAGAATACAGTATAGAAGCAATGTCGTCTCAAACCTAGCCGCCACCTACCTTTCTGGAGATCGCGCACCTGAGGTCCCTTTGGAACCCCACCATAGATACATGTATTTTTAATTCTCGATGATGCACCAAATTTAGCAGCTTCTTGTTGTATCTGAACAGCATGTTCACGTGTTGGAGCTAAAACTAATACAATTGGACCATCCCCAGGAGCTGGATAAAATAGAAAGCAAATTATACTCACCCAATTAACAACAACAATTATACTTACAGGTTTTTAAGAGATTAAAAGGTATACAGATGAATCAAAGCTCTCAACGGTTATCCTTATGTATATATCACAAAGGCGCAAGAATTTAACATAGCAACCAAGGATAATTATACATGAACCATAAAAGAAAGGAGTATAGCCCAATTAAGTTTAAAATGCTCCGGATTCACCCAAAGAATAACCGGTTACGTAAACCTTTAATCTTAATACCCCAAAAGAGGTAAATTACTTTCCAGTAAGATATAAAGTCTCCACACGTTGTTCAGCTCCCGCCTAAAACACATCACCTTATCCACTATCACCCTCCA
Source organism: Jatropha curcas (assembly GCF_014843425.1). The sequence continues at coordinate 377,900 of NW_023591748.1, read as the reverse complement.
CATTAATCAAGTGGTCATGCAGAGACATAAACAGCCAAGATAATTATGAGCATGACAAAATCTCTCTGCCGCGGGATAAGAGATTCCTATTCTTATTTATTATTCTACTATTTCTTTCTATTATATTTTTCTATTAATTGAAAATATTTAGAAAATAAGAACAGCAACGTACCAACTAGCATATCTGACCTCCGACGAGTAAGAAGACTGGTACTGATTCATATCCACCATTTTGGTTCGCTCGGGGTTGGATTGGTGTCCAAGTTCATGCTCTACACTACTCCTTTTTTTTAATTTCCTATAGCAAAAATTAAATCGGCGAAATTTAGGGCACGAATTTCATATAGAATTCGTGGCAACTGAATCTGCATTGCTGATATTGACCCCAAAAAAGAAACGGTAAGGTACAGCTAAATCCGAATCTGATTGCAAAGAACTTAGTATGTTAATTCAACCCCAAAACTCACAAAACTGGAAACTCCCAAAATTCACGTACTGTAAAAATCTGGATAGGTTCGATCCATTTACACAAAACAGTTGGTTCATAAATGGGACAATTACAATAAATATGAACACCTAACTACGGCTAACCTACACAGACAATTTTCTACAATATATATCCAATCAATTTCAAATTCAACCTTCCTTAACTTATTGGACTTCAAAAGTCGTACCTTCTACAGCACATAAAAACTAAAAAAAACCAACACTAGAAAATATGTCAAAAATTACAAGTTATGTTTTTACAACTCTGATCAATATGATGATCTAAATATATTAGGCCATAAGCAAACTTAATGGACCGGGTATGGATAGGCAAACACACCGTTGATAGCCTGTACCCTCCGTATAATAACAGAATAATATTCTCTACACTGCGACTATAGCTAAATTTCACCTTAATCTCTTAATTTTAACTCACTAATCTTATGGGCTATAATAAAACGCTTATGGGCATTTTTTTATCACTCGTCAGAGAATGGTAACAAATCACCGAGGAATAAACTATATGCCTAACACATTCTCTCTGCTTGCGATCGGCAAGTTAAGAAAAGATGCGGCGGCCTAACTTTGTTTGAGAAAACAAGAGGCTTCAGCCTCTTTCCATATAGGTTATTATTTTTTTTATTATTTAGTTTTTTCTTCTCACCTTAAGTAAGCCCGTCTTTAGAAAAATACTGCCAATGAATAGGGAAGGTATATGTAATCTATGAAAATGACCAATAACGAATACTGTAATAATATCTAGCAAAAGAACGTTCGTCCTCTGGATGCTATGCCAGACATCTGACTCCACATATTCTTCCGTACCATATAAAAGGGACGATTCTGTTAAAATATAGAGGATCAGTAATGGGAATCCTCACTGAAATGAACTCCAATGTAGATCGTCCCCAAATATTGTACAATAGGGTTTCTTAAAATATACCGAATCAGTATAGCTATCCTTCTTTACTGACGCAGATCATGCCAACGCACACTTCAATCAGTATCTGAAATGAAGGTTCACTAAATAATTCTTCTTTTTTTCTTTTTTTTGTTGCTGTAAATTGTGTATCATAATGATTCTTAGAGGTATAAATGCGTACACTATTTCGACGAAGTTTTCAATAATAATTCATGAGGAGATTATCATATTAATAGAGATTCTTCATATATATTTCCTGCAATTCCTTAATGTGAAATCTAAAAAGTTTGGAGCTTGTAAAAAGAGTTTTTGTGGAATCCCCGCCCTGACACCCTTTTTTTTCATTAAAAATGGGTTTAGTCATCCTAACCAGACTAAGTAGTAAAGAAATATTGAGAAAAGAAAAGAACAACGAAAAAATTCTAATATCTATAACAATATCGATCGTGATGGCCGGTACGGAGTATAATTTCCCAAGGGTCTTTCTTGAACACTAACCCCTGAATTAAACTCATTTAGCAAAGCTTGCTTGTTGTATCTGAACAGCATGTTCACGTGTTGGAGCTAAACTATACAATTGGAGCCATCCCCCGAGGAGCTGGATAAAATGAGCAAATTATACTATCACCAATTAACTACACACATAAAAGTGAATGTAAAACAGCATGAGAAGTGCTAAATTAGCAAGGTACTCTTTACCTTAAAATGGGATGCGGCATGATTGACATGGACATATTAGCAAGGTACTCTTTTACCTAAAATGGATTGCGCATTGACATGGACAATAGCAGGTAATAGATAGGCCAGTGTCTTCCCAGAACCCGTTTCAGCAATACCGATGAGGTCCCGACCCTTCAATGCCATTGGCCACCCTTGCGCTTGTATGGGTGTGGGTTCAACAAAGCCAGCTTTTGTTATTTCTTGTAGAACATATTCTAGAGTAAAAGCAAACACATCCTAGTGAGAAAATGGCAGAGAAAAAATGAATTTTACAAATCTTGGATAAAAGGTTTGCAAATCTCAGTAAACTAGTTGATTTGAATAGTAAAAAGAAGATCAAGGCGACCAACAAATAGCCAAAATTCCTAATTTGTGATGGTAACGAGAATCAGGGAAAATAATGGGCTTTCTCAATATTTATATTGAATACCTGGAAACCCCATGTCAGGAAAACTCTTGACAGGTTTCGGAACATCACGGCCTCCTACAGTAATTTCTCTTCTCTGCCTATACTCATCAACCTCCCTCTCGGACATTGCTGCAGCTGATGCCTGATGGTGACTCAATGTAGAAATTCTTCTCAAATGGAGTCAACCCATCCAAATCCGACTTCCTTGGTGAGTCAGCACCATAATCTCTCCTCTCAGATGAGGACCGAGCTGGACCGGAATAAACAGAACCCCGCCAAAACCTGAATCACTAAACAAACACAAAACTCGTAGAAATGAAGAACCAATGGAATCAAACTAACCCCATACCAGCAGCAAGTAGTTCAAATCTAAACAAACTCAAATTAAAAAAAAAAAAAAAAAAAAAAAAAAAAAAAAAAAAAAAAAAAAGGAGAACAAGTTACAAGAAACTATGTAACAGTTGCGGGGCAAAAACAATATTTACATGTACAAGAACGAGAATTGAAATTATTTAGCACTTGCTATTTGGTCAATGTACCAAAAATCCATAATTAAATTGCCACTAAACTTCAAATTTATAAGCACTATTTCATAATAATGAAAATGAGTCAGTAAACAAGAGCGAGAAAAACCTCAAAGACGAAGAAATACACCAAATATAGAAGCGATAAAAATTCGACTTGGGTCGCTAAACCACCTCAAATAAAAGTGTTTGACATTGGGTGACTATATAAACGAAGTTCACATGATTAACTGAGCTAAAGATATATTGCAGCGAAAACAACATATCCAGAAATAGCTAAGACTTAAATTGAAGCAGATACTTGATGTTTATGCCTATTACAAATATATATGATCAACTGCGCTAAAGATATATTGCAGCCAAAACACCATATCCAGAAATAGCTAAAAGGCTTAAACTGAAGCAGATACTTGATGTTTATTATGATCAACTGCGCTAAAGATATATTGCAGCCAAAACACCATATCCAGAAATAGCTAAAAGGCTTAAACTGAAGCAGATACTTGATGTTTATGCCTAATACACAAACCAAATACATAAACGAATAAGCCTGCCTATAATTGTTACCTTCTCCGATCACGGTAAGAAGTGGGGTCGCCGGAGCGGCTATCGTATCGGCTCATGGCTTCAGCTCTGCTAGCTGTGGACTATTTCAGGCGTAGATATAAAATCACTTTATCATGGAATTTAGGGTTTTAACAGAGTTCCACATATAGAGTTTTATCATTCTCGTTCTTCCCTTTTGTTTATTTACTATTAAAAGAATGACAATAATAATTCTTGTATTTAATTACAAAATTAGCCGCAACCTTTTGGTCAATTTTCAGAAAAGAGAAACGATGGGACGGTAACCTATGCTACAACGACAGACTCTTTTTGGTGATATATAAGACAGAACTAAATTTTTTACTATCATTTTTGGTGGCTCTGTCGTTCGAAGCAATCAGGAACGATAGGCCGTCTCTGTCCCCTTCAGCGATCCTTTAGTTTATAAGAGAAAACGACAGACACCGAATTTAGTCGTTTTGGGATTGAGAAAGTCGGTTTTGTTATCCAAAACTAGGCCGACCGGGTCAACGTGAACTCGACGACTACCTATTAGAAACGACAGAATTCACGTCCTGTCGTTCGAGAAATTCAGCTATAGCTTCAACACCAAAGTCAGCTATCAGGAGCCCAAGATTGTAAAACGAAGCCTACCCAATCAATGGACCAAGAAATGATGCAGGGCCATGGCTACCAAAATACTTAAAGCTAAAACCTTTGTCGCATAATTTCCCAACTGAAACGAGCAAATGTCAGCTGCTCTATCCGCAATGTCCTCACAAGTAGTAAGAGCTTCATGGGACACCCAGCAAAGACTCTCATACAATCCCAACGCTCCTCGAAAACCCAAGAAAAACCCTATTTCCCAACCCAACTCTTTACCTCCAACACCATCACCAACGCCTTCACCATCAATTACTTTAACTCCTCAAGCAGTTTCAGAACTTCTCAAGCGCAACACTATAGCTCAAGGTGACACCAAATTTTTGAAGTTGCGATATTTTTGTTTTCATTGGGTTATTAAAATGTAAAGTGAAGGAAATGGCAATTAAGTTGTATTTTTTTAAAAAAAAAAAAAAATTTAGACTTTAAAGCTTGACGGTTGTGTTTCTGATTGGAATTTTATTTAGGGGTTGTAACGAAATTTGGTGATACTTATTTGGGATATGAGAGATGGATGCCCAGTCCACCAAAAGTGGAGAAGCCTCGATCAGTTTATAATGCAGCTACTTTAGCTTATATTGTTGATAGCATATATGAGGTGAGTTCTGGGATTATTTATACTCACTGAGCCTAGAGCTTGTTTTTGATATTTAGTCAATATATTTTTCATGTAACCAAAATAATGTGCAAGAACACTTTGGACGCTAGTTTGTGGGTGTTTTTGTTTTTCTTTCTCTGTGGATTTGGGGCATTAGGTTGTATTTTGCGATTATTTTCTTTGCTGCACATATCTTTTATTTAATTCACAAACTCATGAAAAACGAATGGCATGACTTATTAGTGAATAGATAAGGAATGACTTGTAATGCTGGCAAAAATATAGGATAAAAAATTACTGCACAAACTCATCCATCCGCAAATTGTTTTAACTTAGAAGTAAGAAGTTTGTATTTATGAGAAGAGGTTGACGATATGCTCCGTTCTGATATCATTGTTTATTATAACCTGCAGCTATACGCTCGAAGACACTTTTTGTTTCCTCCATTAAGTATTGACGAGTACAATGATCGTGTAACAGCAGTAGTACGCTGTGAAGCACAGGTATGATTTTCCTAAACTCTTTATCTCTTTGCACTTGCGTCTTGGGTGCTACTGTATATTTTCTGTGCCTGAATTCATAATATGGTATCAATGATGTCAAAATCTTATGATTCACAATTGGAATCATACAATTCAATTCAATTTTTATGCTAAATGATTTGAATCTTATGGGTGAATTGGAGTTGAGCATGAATCTTACGATTCGAGTATGGAAAAATTCAATATAGAGAAAGAGAGCAAGAAAATATAATTCTATTAGAAGATGAAAACGATGAAGGGCTTGAATTTGGAAATGATAATGAATGAATATTGATTTGGATAGGAAATTTAATCGCTTGATACTTTTACTTTGTTTTTATTTAAAAATTTTAACTTCATAGTTTGATATTTTGAACTTGACAACTACACAAGTCATTAGGTTCTCTTTCATTTTGTATTTAGTGCATAATTTTGAATTGAAATGTATATAAATACATATTATTGCGATTAAATTTTTAGTGTCTTTTGATAAAATGAATGGGAATCTATCCTCTGTGTATTTATTTTTAATTAATTGTGAAAAGTTATATATCGAGTCTGACAATTCGATTCGATTCTCAATTCTAAAAATAAAAATTTTGATTCTCGATTTGACGTTTATGTATGGTATGATATTACATTATTACATTATATTTTTGATAGTCTATAATTCCTTACTATTTTCTTCGGAAAATCTTTACTTAATCTCCCTCCTTCCCCTCCTAGGGATGCTGTAATCTGTACTGTAAACTTCAGTTGTTTTACATAGATCCAGTAAGAGGAACAGGGAGATTTTCTTTCCGCTCTCTTTCCTACTATCAAGGGTTAACCTCTCTCCCAAGTCTGTCAGTTCAGCTCAATTTTAACTGTGTTTTAAGGGTAAATCGACTCGGTAGAATCTCTCTCTTGTATATAATTTTTTGTATATATGATTATGAGTTCTTCTCCCCTTTTGTACTTACCGTTTTTTGGCTTTAGTTTTAGCTGTCTAGATGATAAATCGCTTGCAAAAAAAGACTGATTAGTGATTAGTCATTGATTAATGTAAATATAGTAAAATCTTATTGTTACCTCGTTCATTCTCTTTTTCCCCCCAATAATGAGGTGCTTCCTTTATATAGATGTCTATTTGAAGGAATTTCCTCTGTCAGTATTTGATTTAAATTTCTACTCTTAAATTTCATGGTTATTTGTGCTTGTTGACATGCTAATATCTGTTTTCTTCCAATCAGGATGCGTTGCTTCAGAAACTTCTTAGTGATGATTGCTTATCAAAAGAAGAAAGGTACGAAAGGCTCATAACAATCTGAAGAATCTGAGTTGCTTCAGAAACTTCTTAGTGATGATTGCTTATCAAAAGAAGAAAGGTACGAAAGGCTCATAACAATCTGAAGAATCTGAACTTAAAATGTTTGGTTGGTGGCTCATATTCAAAGGAGAACTTAGTTTTTCTTTTAGAGTGTGATGATGGCTTGTAAAATGAATAAAAGATTGGACTTTTTGGTATGCTTGTTGGAATTGAGACGATATTTGAGGTACAGGTTTATTATCTGGTTTGTGAGGCAAGGAAACATGAAATTTGCCTTCTCATTAGCCCTAACAAGATTTACCCATGCTGATACGGAACCGGGATCGGGAAATCAAAGGAATGAGATTAAGTTCGCCTCTATGGCACCCCACGTTTATAAGGAAACGGAAACACCAATAATCTAGATTAAACGCTCTATGGCACCCCACGTTTATAAAGAAACGGTAACACCAATAATCGAGCAAAGAACAAGATAAACGCCACAAACGAATTGATAAGATAAACGCCACAAACGAATTGATAAGTTTACCTCAATTCTTGATGCAATTAGAGGAAGCAATCTCTCACTATCACTCTAAGCAAAGAAGAACATGCAAGAGCATGAACAATCTGTCTTTGATTCAAAGTTTGCCAAAAATCCCATTTTACATCTTAAAGAGGCTATATATAAGCCTTAAACAAACTTAACCCTAAAGAAGAGCATCTAACTAGGCTGCCCTAAGGCCAAAACACATGGGCCTAACTATTTAGTACACACAAAATAGAATCATTTCCAGCCCAAAATAGACAACTTAATATTGGGATTGGGCAGATTGCATGCATCATAAAATCAGCCCAAAACAACTTAAATAAACACTATAAGCCCATATTCCTTACATATTAATTAGACTAAAACAAGCAACAAGGGATAAGACCACGTCCAAGCCCACATAACACTTGTTAAATGCCACATCATGAAGCTCTTGTGTAATTTGGTCAACATATAAGGACATGGCTCCGTGTAATTGTCCCACTAGGAAGCACCATTGGATTTGACGCGGAACCCAATGAAAATAAATTTCATGAACTCAATGACAAGTTTTGGAAGAGATCCAAGATCAAACTAAACCCCTCTTGCTGAGAGAAGCACATTCTTTCTGTGGAAGAATATTTTTCATTTTCAAACAGTCTATGCCTGTGGAGATAATTGTTGTAGAGATTTTCCAAAGACTCAGATTGTGAAACTCAGAATATAGATTGTGATAATTTTTCCATGATTTTTAGTTCAATATTCTAGCAGTCCCTTAAACCAATTAATAATGAACGGAGTTGTTCCACCACATAAAAAGAAACTGATGGTATGTCTATTAGTTTTAGTTAGAAAATTGCTTTTTGATCATGCCCCTTTTTAGTTATTTTTTGTTGCTTGCAAAGGTGGAAGGGGCGATCAGTAACAAGAATGTATCTTCTGCTATTATTATGATCCCTTGGACCCACAATCATCTGGGAAAAATTCTTATAAATTGACTACTAAAATCTATAATAGTACATATATAATTTGTAAAATTTTGACTTCATTAATGGCATTTGATAATTCTTAATGCAGAGATGTCCTTCGTTGGGGAAAGAATATTGGTTCAGCTAAAACACGGACAAAAAAACGTGCCGGAGCAGCAGTATATAACAGAGCATCTTCACTAGAAACATTATTACATTATTAGTGCTCTTTTTTACCATCTGGTTTTACTACATTATTAGTGAGCTTTTGAAATACAATTCGGTGTGGTTAAATATGATTCATCTGCTTGCTTAATAGTTGGCTATCCAATTTGCTTATTGATCCTCAGAAGTCGGTTGGCTTCTAACTTAGTTGAAATAATTTTGTAGGTTGGCTACCTATACCTGACAAATGTAAATCGTTTAGAAGAAATCATGCTAAAGTTGGGGTTTTCAACTGGTCCATCTTCACAAATGATTCTGGAGGAAGCTGAGAGTAATTTAACAACAATATAGAGGTGCTCCTTTCAAATTTGTGAAAGCATAACCTTTTTGAGCACCTTGCTATCCTACTTCCTAAATAGCTATGGGGCATCATGTGGGTCAGTGCAATATTCATGTTTTTAACTTGCTAAATTTACATTTTGGTCGCTTATTTTTTTTTATCTTTTAATTCTTCTGCATATGGAGAAGTAAGGAGCTTATTATTGGAAAATTGAGGGTGTTTGTCATCTTATTGTCAAACTACTTGGAATTCTATATCTTCTGACTTGATTAACGTGTGGACAATTTATTTATTCTCTGAAATTGGTTGTAGCCTTCTAATATTGGTCAATGATAATACAGTTTGTACATATGAGTACAGCTTCTTTTCTGGTCTCCTGTTCACTGGCCGCAATCATGGATACTCATGTTATCCAAAGGCCTTTTCTTTCCCTCTTTTCACTTTTCCCCTTTTAAGCAGCTATTGTTGGACCTTAGGCCCAAATATTTCTTCGTCTGCTTTATTGTTGGACCTTAGGCCAAATATTTTCTTCGTCTGCTTTATTGGATCATATTCACCTTTTAACTTTTTCACATTTTTAGGCCCAAAACTTATTCTTGTGAAACGCCTTCTAGATTTTTTTTTTTTTTTTTTTTTTGATCTTTAAATTTAGGAACCATTGTTCTCTGTTTTTAGTCTTTTTTGCATGGTGTAATTAAAATGGAATTGCTTTTTGCATGTGTAAATTAAAATGGAATTGCTGTTTCATGTATGTGAACAGCAGAAAATTCTCTTTGGACCTCCCAGGCAGTTGACAAAGGAGTCTGAAAATTTTTATGGTAGTTTCTAAAAACTCCACAAATTTGGTTCATCTACACTTCCCATGTATGATTGGGACTTATTACTTATGTAGTATTAATAATAACTGATTAGAAATTGCAGAACCACCAACGACTGGGATCTCATATATTGCTTCAGAATCATACTTTTTTACTCTTTAATGTTCTAAGTTCCATTTTGTTAGTCAATGGCAATGCACTAACTAATTGATTCATCTGTTCTTTTCTCTCCCATGTGAGCAAGCAAGATAGTCAAATTACGATCGAGTTGAACTGGAAACTGCAGGCGTTTTTTAAGTCTTCAATTGTTGATAATGGAAAAACACCATGCTTTGTATGCATAGTTTCTAGGGATATAAATTCAAATAGTTCAGAATTTTATCCTCTCAATGAGCATAAAACAGAGCATTCCATATCGTACAGAAGTTGTATTAGAATACTGATACAATTTGGTAGCTTAATGCATGACTTCTGGTTTTTTTTCCTTGTGAATGCCCAGTATGGATTGAACTGTACATGTTAATAATGTTAAGAAAAATTGTTATGGGGAATTTTTAGTGATGGTTATGGATTTTTCTAAGCAGAGAAAAATTGTTGTAGATGAAAAGGAGCTGGACATTCCTTTCAACAGAAGATGCATTTATGGGAGTATTCTAGAGGATACCTAACCATAAATTTTAGGATGTTTGATTAAAAGACCCTGTTAAAGATGTGCCAATCCAATCTCAATGGTTAAAGATGTGCCAATCCAATCTCAATGGAAGGTATTAAACCACAACCTTCTGCAGCTGAGGTTTAAAGCTTCAATTCCTTTCAACAGAAGATGCATTTATGGGAGTATTCTAGAGGATACCTAACCATAAATTTTAGGATGTTTGATTAAAAGACCCTGTTAAAGATGTGCCAATCCAATCTCAATGGAAGGTATTAAACCACAACCTTCTGCAGCTGAGGTTTAAAACTTCACTTTCAAGTTTCATTTTTTTTTTTTTTAGATGGTTGTCCTTTCTTTAAATTTTCTTTTTCTTTTTTAAATAAAAATGAGAAGAACAAACTTGATGCAATGACTTGGTTGATAAGGCCTATCCAGTTATCCTTTATCACTGGGCAGAAAATCATATACCAAGAAGCTATGGCGTTTAGAAGGATAACTGATGAAGAATTGTCCTCCTTAGAATTTAGAAACATGTTTGTTTTTTGTTTTTTTTTTTTTTTTTCCAGAAATATTATGGTACAATGAAATATTTTATAATAATCCAGTTCCAAGTGATTTTGGGCAGCTTATGGTAATTAAAACAATTATTTGATATTAATGTCAGGAGAGCGCGGAAGGACTCGAACTTACTGAGCCCAAATCCTTAGCCATTAGACTAGGGATTAATTGTAATCTTCTAATAATTAATATCACATAATTGTAAGAACAACTAAGATAGATATTTATCATCTTAGCCTTCATTTATTAGAAATGAAGAAATCCATGTAGTGGTGAGTGTGTGCATTATTTCAATTAATAAAATCTTTTAAAAAATAATAACAATAATATAAATAAAAAATCACAAGTTCAAAGATATGGATGTAGATTGTTATCTCTCTTGAATTAAGAAAATAAAATGCAAGATAAAGGGAAATTTGTATGTACAAACCCTCACCTCAGTCTGGATATGATAACGACAGGTATGCCCTTTTCAAAGAGGATAGCATATGCAGAAAGTACCTTACATTGCAATTGTGGGATTGGACTCAATTGGTATAGTGGTCCAAAAGGAATATGGTTGGGTCCTCTTTGCTTCAAAGGAGGACAGAATCTATCGAGACCAAGCTCATGACTCAACTAATTGTTGCACATTGTGCTTCTAAATTCAAAGAGAAAAAAATAAATAAATAAATTTTAGGTAGGGGGTCTTGGCAGTTGAGCCCTATGGTCCCTATTAATGGTTAGGTTAGACAATAACCAAATTGCAACCATGTTTAGAACATGGGTTTGGTCCCATTTTGACAATCATAGGTATAGAAAGGAAAGGAGACACTGAGTTGTAAGCAAGAGTGGTAAAAGTGGTTGAACCATATTGTTGTCTAGGTTGGACTCAAAGTTCAAATTTAGCTGACAACTTAACTAACTACTAAGACTGCATAAGAGAAACCATGTTATAAATTACCTAATTAAGAAGTGGTTGAAGGAGGACAAATTAGAAAAATAATTACATTTTAATTATTCTCATAATATAATAAGTATAGATAAAGTCATTTGCAAGAGAAGAGACAATTGTGCTTCTCTTTTTAAAACAAAATAAAGCACGCTTTTAATTTAAACAGTTGAATTCACTTTTAATATTTGGATGATATCTTTAATATAAAATTCTTTTTGGATCATTTCATCTCATTCTCTCTCCACGTGTGAAAATTTATTCTCATTTTTATTTCTATGAGTTTTTTTTACAGACTTGCATTAATTTTTCAAGATAGATGATATTCTCACCTTTGTTTTGTTACAAACAAAACAATTTCTTTTTTAGAGTGACTATGATGCTAGAAAAACTTATTAGATAATTTATTTACATCTCAACATCATTAACCAAATCTTCCAAGGATAAAAAAATTGGAAGTCATGCTTTTTTAGGGGAAATCAAAACAAATATTTAGGATAAACCCATTTTGCAAAAACAGATAAGACCAATTCATGTAAGCAAACACTTCCCTCCATTCTTTAGTAGACAAATCATAAATGTCACTTCACCATACATTTCATTATCTAAAGCAAAGATCACTTATATGTGTAAGAGTAGAATATATTGTGATGACAAAGACAATAACAACAATTTTTTTTATATTTTCCTTTTTATTTTTCTTTTTGTAATTTAAAATTGCATAATGTGATCAATCTTATCCTATTTCTTGCTTTTATTACCATCTAGGCAATTGCGTATAAGACTCTATTATATTTCATGCTTTAGGCATTCTTCAATCGAATATAACAATAATAAAAAATAAAAAATAAAAAAAAAATATTATTGAGAGTGACCTCACGAGGGAATGACTTTTGAGTCACTAGTGGTGTTACGTTTCATGATTTAAAAAAAAAATAAGACCCTATTTGAATTTAATGATATTTTATCAAGTAAATATAGTCTGATTAATATTTTCATGTTCTATATAAAAAAAAATATGAGAAATGATAATTTATACTATTTTTAAATTTTATAGAGTTTGGAAGGCTTGAACTCTCCTCAGTCTCTCTCTCCCGACCCTCCTCCACCCTTAGAATTTTCTATATCATAAAAATTATCACAAATTAAGTGAATAACATTTAAAGACGAGATTTACCCATATAATAAGCCGTCCATAATATTCTTTCTTCCCATTTTACGTATAATGAATTAGAAAATAATGATAATTTGAAAAACAATACTTGAATTAGATTTAATTTTCACTAAACAATAATTAAAAAAATCCCCATTCTAAACATTGTATTATATTCTACTTTTAGAGTGTATCGAACATTAATCGAGTATTCAAAAAGGAAGGGGGAATATTTGTGGCAAGTGGTTGCCAAAAAGTACTCGGATTTGTAGTTTTTTGACTAATTAACTATAACTTTAGTTTTACATATTTACACATTCATGAACCAAGTGGACCTAATAATGCATAAAATGGCTAAGTACCCACCCACACAATTCCCTTTTTGGACCTACCTCAAAGCCCACATCAGGAGAATTTACTGCTCTACTGGATTAGCTTCATGGGCCCACCAACTCCATGCACTTACATGACCGAAGATAGTAACGTAACCTTCATGGCTAGCCATGCTCTGTACGTGGCAACCTCATCTACATAATTAATAAAAATTACACATGCATATTTGACTCCATTTCTTTAAGTTATGAAAATTATTTTTTAAAAAATATTTTACTAATAATTTTTTTAATTCATTGGATGACCAATGGGCTAAAATAACACTACAAGCTATATAACAGGATAGTCATTCCCTTAACAAATTGGTGAAAATATTTGTGATCGAAATGATTCAAACTTGAGATCTTTTATTTCTTGCATCATAACTTATTTTTTGTTTATGTTAAATTTCTTCCATACAATCTCATCCAAAATATTCTTAAATTTATATTAATTAGTTTCTATTTTTAAATTAATTATAATTATAAATTGTTTTCACAAGTTTTTTTTAGTAAACATCAAAGCTGTTCCGATGGATTATGCTTACATTTCAAATGGTGCTACCCTTTTGCTACTGATTTGGCTTTCTCATCTTGTTACCTTAGAACCATGTTCCCTCTTTTTCTTGCTGATGTGTTAAACCTCGTCCAATTATCAGATGATTAATAGAAGAAACTGAAATTGAAGTGACTTGATTTTCACACAACTGTGATTTTCCATTTGGTTAGGCCCATTTTGATTCTATTCTTCCCAAAATTTGTAATGACTGATTTTATCTTGCATGAAATTTAGGGTTTAATAATAAAAAATTCAATTGTTTAAAATGAAAATCATAAAATTTAAATTTAAATTTATTATCAGGTAGTATATGCTATTAAGTTATCAAAATCCTGCACCAAGGTAGGTAGGTCTAAAAACAAGAGCCTAGCAAAAGGGTCCGTGGAGTAAACAAAACTTGTATGCAACCAGCTGGAATAGAAAACAACACTGGCCTGGCCCCAATAAAAATAATTAAGGTTCAAAACAGTGGAATTAATTAATAAAAACAAAGTGACAGACCAATAGGGTTTCAATTTCTGGATTCCCTTAAAGAAAATATTTATTTTCGTCTCAAAATATAAATCATTTAAGATTTTTATATAAAAATTTAAAAAATAATTACTTTTTTTAAATCATAACAAAATCAAGAATAATTTAACAAAATTAATAACTGTGAAAAAAATACTTGTTATATTTAATATAAATAAGAATAAAATTAGAAAAAAAATCACTAATCACCTTTTAAGATACTCAAAAACGTTTCATATAGAATGAAGGGTGTAACCATTTAGGGAGAGAGATCCATTAGTGCATTGCAAGCACAGAATGCATATAAGAATATAAATAAAAAATAAAAAAAAAAAGGCAAAAACAACATAAATGCTTCAATGGTAATCATATAATAATTGAAGTGAGTTTGGATACTAAAAACACTCCAAGTTTTAAATGGGTAATCATTGAAGCCTGCAGAAGAAGAAAGAAAGAAAGAAAGAAAAAGGGAAAAAGCAAATTGATACATCTATGGTGTTGAGTTTAATGTGTGTATCTAACTTATGGTTGTTACCCAACAAAAATGTTGATAAATATGATAATGACTTGTAAAGAAAAAAATCAAAGCTTGAATGCAAAATTAAGAAAGTGAAAGATCAGTTATTAGATTGCTCTATCAGTTGGGGGAGTTGGTGCAACCCATTAAAACAAATTGCATTTCAACTTTCTAACTCCTAACCATTTTTAAAATTATATTAGAATAAATATAATTATTATTTAATTTATTACAATTTATAGTTTAATACTCAAACAGTCAAACCCTACCAAATAAATCACAAAGTCACTTTTTCTCATGAAATGGATACTAGAAATTGATTGTGAGGACAACTAATACGTCACCATGATGAAATCATTTTTAACTAAAGTCTAGATATCTATTTATTATTTACTGATTTATTTATTTTGTAAAAAAAATGACATCACCAGTCCATTTTCAACATACAATATTATATTTTTCTTAATTTAAGATACATATATAGATGTCACGACCCGATTCCATGGGCCGGACCGGCACTAGGGCCCAGGTAAGCTTAAGGCCCCCGAGGCCCGTAGTCAGCCTGAAACATTAGAATCCAATATCTCGGTATAAATTTCAACATTCAGCCCATATGATTATGAAAAATATACCTCAATATTTTATTATTTCTCGGCCCAAGTTTATCTCCCCTGACACATTAGAATCCAATATCGTCGGTATAAATTTCAACAATTCAGCCCATATGATTATGAAAAATAATACTCAATATTTTTATTATTTCTCGGCCCAAGTTTATCTCCTACAGCATTCCAAAGGTTTGGGCACCACAATTTAAATTTACAATACATCACATTCTAATATGGGCTTACAAGATTAAGTTGTCTATGTTAATACACGACTAAATATATGTAAATCTTACAACTGCGGAGTCCCTAACTGTTTGGTATACATGGCTTTTTTTTTTTTTTTTTTTATACACATAATTACACAGTAAAATATGTAAATCTTAAAACTCTCTCTCTTGCCCTGCGTCGAAGAACATAGCCTAAATCGAATTAAAGGAAAACTTACTTCCTGAAAAATCAAACAAGACATGTGAGTTTTCTGAGGAGTAGTAATTATTACACAACACACGCAATCACACAAATGTGTAAACATTTCAATCTAGTCATCCGACTAGTTATATGCTCACGCAGCCAGTCACACAAATGGCACATACCAGAACATACCAGCACTCACTACCGTATGTCCACCCTTCAAGTAATCAAACAAGTGTAATCTAGTCAGTGGCACAACCTGAAACCCCAACAGCCGTCCTCACACATTTGGCTCGCCTCTCGTTCAAACTCGTGCCAACCAGGGAGCCGATCCCCCATACGGCCCAACTGGTCTAATCCTCACTGACCAGTCCTCGTCATTGATTTTTCCGCTCTATCGTCTCTTTTTCCATATCAACGGAGGCAACCCGGTGGTCTCCGTCCAATCTAGATTCATCAAAGTGCTCAACAAACAGGAGGCCACCCTGCGGGCTACAATCAAAAATCTAGAATTATTCAGGTGCGCAACAAAAAAGCCATCCTGTGAATTTCCATATAATCTATATCATCAGGTGCACAAGGGGGCGCCGATCTCCCATTTTCCCGACCGACGGTCAAGTACCATATCGTATTCAGGATCCATATCACAAACCGTCCTCACAAACCCATGGTGATCCACTTCATCCCAATTCCATACAAACAAAGCATAGCATTATCACGACACAATTAATCAAGTATTGCAATTTAAATGCAAACATGTTGATCAGTTAAACATCGTAATGCAATGCACATGTAGACATCCAACATCAAAAGCAAATAAATAAGTAAATAGTGTTAACAACAAACATCAATAATAATAATAAATAATAATAATAATAAACAATAGTAATGAAAATAAATAAATAATTAGCTATCAAATTATAGAATTTATCTAAATAAGAAGTAAATAAAATAATTAGAGCACTCTATTTATTATGCATTAGGTTTATAGAATTAATCTAAATAAACTTTTTTAATTATTTTATTAATTAAACCTAGTTTAAGGTTCTAAAACGAAATTTGGCAGCACTCTCCCTATAATTTGGACTATCCACCCTGTTTAGATAACACAATATTATTATTATATAAAATTGGACTATCTACATGCTCAAATATCACAATATTATTATATCTTTATCAATCAATGCACACAGTCCATCCGTCGGGCGATCAATCAATTTCAAATCCCATCCTCCTTCCAGAACAACAATATCAACACTCAACCAAAAATTTACAAACTAATTCTAATAATATCCATATAAGATCATTTATTAAGTCATTAGTTAACTAAATTATTAACTTTACGGTAACTAATTTGTTAAGCAGCTAAAACATATTTTAACAATAACTAATTATAACTACTACCTATTAAAATTCGGTTTTTATATCAATGCCAAAAATGGCTAGGCCTCCCTACTCTTAATTTATCAAAATTTCGGATCTAACCATTAACCAACTAAAATTCGCCTTACTTTTCTTATGCACAATCGGCTATTTTTAAACTAATGATTATCTAATTAACTAATTAACTAATTCTAATTTATTTTCCTCCTCAATTCCCCTAACTATAATAATAATCATGTAATTTATTTGATAATGTTCAAAATTACTTTGTAACTACATTATATCAGTTAATTAATTTCATAGCAAGGATTATATTTGATTTCAACTTAATCAATTAATAGTTTTAAATTTGGAGTTTAAAACAAAAATTGGGAAATAGGTATTAGGGCATACCGTTTGAGAATCGGACTTTAATTCCATGATCCACGCGAAGAGGAGATCATTCTACCTTTTGGGGCCTCACCGGAGTGTCACGGGCCGGTCACCGGACCGCCGCCGCCAGTCGCCGTGCACGGTGGCCGGAAATTCGTGAATGCCCAGAAACGTTCAAGGTTACCACCACCTGACTCCAATTTTTATGAGGAGTCCAAATCTCCTATCAGTTTATTGAGCTAGCGGATCGTTTGGCTGGAACAAGCCCGACAGTTTCTCCACGCCACCGTCCATGGTGGTTCCTCGAAACTCAGGCGAAATCATAAATCGGTGGAGGGAAAGTGTTTGTTTGGAGGAGATGAGTCGATCGAGACCGTCCCTAGCACCTGAAGTGGACGGAACGGTGAGGACTTCGCCGGAAAACTCCATCGCACGGTGGCACGGCCTTCCAGTCGCGATATCTCTCGTTTCAGGCTCTCATCACACAAACCAAGGCCACCAGAACGATTATCTCGCTGAGCTCTTGAAGTTAGAG
Source organism: Jatropha curcas (assembly GCF_014843425.1). The sequence continues at coordinate 359,840 of NW_023591748.1, read as the reverse complement.
TCCATGTTTGCCGGAGACGATGGCTGTTTGGCCGGCGAACGGGAAGGAGAGGGATGATGAGGGCTGTCGCGCGCTAGCTGGAAGAAGGAGAGGAAGGGAAAGAAAGAAAAGAAAGAAAAGTATGTCGGTTTCTAGATCATTCTGGTTCGATTCGAACCGATTTGATCAGATTCAATGATTTGGCTTGATTCTTGCTCGGTTTGCAGGTTTTTCACTTGGTTTTCAGATTATTCGTGTGGTTCTCGAAAAATCGATTTGATTCCCAGTTCCGGTTCAATTTATTTTAATTATTTAGTTTGGTTCCATAATATTTTCTCCATTTACTCAATATTAATAAAATATGAACAATTATGATATTTTATTTTAGGGTAATTAATTTATATAATAATTACATACCTTTACATATAATTATAATCGATTAGTAACTAGAGTTTCATTTGATTCGTCAAAAATTTTAAGTGTTCTCAGATCGAAACTTCCGAATAATCTGTTTTTGGGCTTGGACCCAATTCGAAAATTTGGGCTCGAATTGAGACTGTATTACATTTACACACGATCAAAATTTCTGATTTTTAATTAAATAAAAATTCAAAGGTTTCAAAAATAAAAATTCGGGGTGTTTCAAAATCATTACTCAATCTCCAACCCCCTGCCCTCAACCACAAATTAATATCATTAATTAAATTATTGATGATATTCCACAGCTAATTAAAAAATAAAAAATAAATGTATTATATTTAACTTTAATATTTAAAAGATTTCAATTATGAGAGATATAAGGGAAAATGACTATATAAATATATTATTTTATTCAAAATTCTAGCTTCAATTTTAAAATAAAGTAACAATTTATCTAAATTTGTAAATTAGAGTGTGCGATTTACAGAAATCAAATTATGCAATTTCACAATAAATTACAAAATTAAGGATATTTTTCTAAATTTATCTTAATTTAACCCATATAACTCTTCACGTCCAACACATCAAAATCAATTGTTATGCAGCATACTATATAATTAATTTCCTCAAAGCCTCAATAATACAATTTTATTTTGGATTATAATTTATATCCATTGGTTTATATATACGAATCAAGATTTTTCAAACAACCATTGGTTTATATATACGAATCAAGATTTTTCAAACAATGTAAATTGCTCCCGATGTGGAGTTAAAAAAATATATACAATACGTTATTTGACATACAATTTAAAGAAAAAAAAATTTAAACGACTAATTTGTTATATCAATTATTGCAAAAGTGTTGTTTTGGGGGGGGGGGGGGGGGGGGGGGGGGGGGGAGGGGAATAGCCACAATGCAACCGTGTTCTCGTTGATTTTTGGCACAAATATATGTATATCATGAAATTGGGCCTTTGACCAAAATAAATGTGCCACTGAAATATATGTATATGAAGCTGGCTTTATCATATGTGTTGTAAGAAAATTCTATTATTCATGGCGGTGGTGCCAATAATTTATTTTAAATAACTATGCAATTCAATAAAATGTTTTAGGCTTTAGGTTAAAGTTTATAATTCAATACCAATTTATCTTATCATAAATAATTCTATACAAGTAAAGTTTTTTCGAATTCAAATGGATAATATAATGGAATGAAATAATTAATTTATTTTATAATTAAAAGTTATTTAAATAATAAAATATGAATTTAATTAATTATTTATTAATATTAATTAGATTTTTATCAAATTAAAATTTATAGAAAGCAAGAATGCTTTTCCTTTGGCAAAAAGATACAATAAAATTCTTTTGAGTCAAAATAACAGCAGATATTCAACGCCTCCTATGAGTTGTGGTCCTTACTTTCAATACCTAATATTTCATGAACTACCTTCCGAACAAATGTCTGGATGAGATGAAAAACTTCCTAAAAAAACTAGTGAATGCCAATAACATAAATGTAAAAACAAAAATATGAGTTACAATTTAAAAACTAATAATTATTAATAAATAATATAGCAACTGAGAGTATACCTTATAAGAAAGCATTAACGGATATACTTAGGGGAAAGAGAAGACATATAATTTTTTTCAATTAAACTAATATTCATGCGAATTGCATTCATATCATGATGGAATAAAGCCCTCTATTTTGTTTTCTATATGCTTTCATTCTTTCGAAGAGACCAATACAAATTTATCCCAATCCAAACAGCATATTCCCAATCGCTTAACTAAATTGAAAGACAAAAGAATTTTTAAAAAGCTATGTACACTTCATATATATCTAAATAATTGCTCACCTAATAAAAGATTTTTTATTCATCTGTAAGTGGAATATTGAGGAATATAGAGAGATATATAGATTATTAGCGATTCAATCCATCGCCATGAATGTTTTCTCTGTCGAGTTAATTTTATTATTTATAGATAGTAGGAGTTAAATCTGATAGCTAAGTTTTAGGTAGATTTTGTAATTCAAATAATTTATTAGTGTAGATAATAATATCGTATGGATAAAGCAAATCTTAAAAAATATTAAAATCCAGTCAAATCATAATTTGTTAGTGAAGATAATAATTATATATGGATAAAGTGAAATTAGAAAGTATTAAAATCCAATCAAATTATAATAAAACTCAAAAATATGTAAAAAAAAGATAAATAGGAATATTGAATGGAGAAAGTGTGTTGAACTTATTTTTTGCTTCAGAATTTTATATATATAACTTATTTTTTTGCTTCAGAATTTTTTATATGGTATATTATATTATATATAATATATATATATAATATATATATATGATATGATTCGTGAAACAACCCGAAATTTTTTATATTTTCAAAGATTCTTTTCCAATTAAATTTTAATGAAATGACAGCCTGGAAATTATATTAAAATATTTTAGTGCGAATACTGTGAGATAAGCGGATCGAAAACCGGATTGAAAAAGCTGAAAACCGCCAGTTAAAAAAATCGATGCTTTTTGGGCGCCCGAATCGAATCGAACCCGAAACCGGTTCGACACCAAACCATCTAGAAATTCTTTTTTTTTTCTATATCCAGCGCCTGGCATCTTCCATTTCCTCACCAGCGCATTTCTTTCTGCGCCACACGTAACAGGCCCCACCCACCTCTAGCCCACCACCGCACCACCACCACCTCCTCCTTTCTTCCTTTTCTTCTTTCTTTCTTTCTTTTCTTTTCTTTTCTTTTCTTTTTTTCTTCCCTGCGTCTATCTCTGTGTGACTGGCGAGAGACAGCAGATCCACTGCACGCCACCCAGCCCTCGCCGCCTCTCTCCACACTGCCAGTCGACCTCCGGCCACCAGCCCCATTTCCGGTTAATCGAATTCCGGCAACAATATATGATGTATAATTTAGTTTTAGTGAATGAAATTAATTGTTTGTAGGTAATTTATTTAGTTAAGTTAGTGTTCTTGAATTTATTTAGTTAATTGATTTAGTTTAGTATTTAGTTAATTGATTTAGTTTAGTTAGTTTAATTTTAATAATTTTAGTCGATTTAGTTAATGTCAGTAATATTAGTTAATTAAATTAATTTTATTATTTGTAGTTAAGTAATTTGGTTAATTTAATTTGATAATTGTGAGTAGTTAACAGTTTTATAATTTTAGTAGTCCAATTAGTTTCGTTAGTTAATGTTAGTAATGCTAGTTAAATTAAATTAATTTTTATTTATTTTGTAGTTAGTATAGTAATTTTGGGTTAACTAATTTAATTTAAATTAAATATTGATTTATTGATTAATTAAAAACATTTGGTTAGTTAACATTTAAATTCAGTATTAAATAAATTATTAGAAAAATATTTTGATAATAATCAATTTATGGAATTAAATAAAAATAAATAAGTAAGATATTGTTGCTGTAAAAAATATGGAGGATGGGAATAAATGACTGGATTGATTGCCTGATGGATGGGCTGGGTTGAGCGTTGGATAGTTAAATTTTAGAGGAGCTGCGCCTGAAATTTTGGTAGGAATTAGATTATTTTTTTAAAACTTTAATAGGTAGTACGACTAAAATTATTATCGTTAGAAATATTATATTATCAATCATATTATTCTTATTAATATTATTAATATTAGTATTCTTATTAGTATTATTATAAAATATTACTTAACCTTTTATTTAAAGTCTTAAAGTTTGATACATTAGAAAAATATATAATGTAGAAAAACCATATAATATATATATAGTAAGTTTTAATTTAATAAGTGAATTAAATGACTGGTACAAAACTAATCAACGAATGTGAAAAAATAATTTTTCAAGTTTTTGAATTAAAATTCTTATTTAGAATTTTCTTATTTATTTTAAAGGTCTATAACATACCAGAATGCGAGGACAAAGGCTGGAAGCATGTGGCTAAAAAGGGAGTCCTTTTAAAGGACAATAAAGAACAGTGAATAGTGTTAGATAACTAGTATTATTTGCCTGCATTCATGCATTCACGGCTAAATGTTATCATGCATTATTTTGTTGAATTATCATACTGTGATGCACTATTTGTTGATATTAAAAAATTGTTTGATTATTTGTGTTGTGACTATGCTGTGCTTTGTTTGTGTGGAATTGGGATGAAGTGGGTCACCACGGGTCTGTGAGAATGGTATATGTGATATGGATCCTTATATGGATCCCTGATTAATGATTACCGTTACGGTTATATGGATCCTGCTTACCGTAGCCGAGTAAATGGGAAATCGGCGCCGCCGTGTGCAACCTACCCAGTTACGTTAAAACCACAGGTTTGGCTTTCTATTATTGGTGCGCACCGGCATAAATCTAGATTTGGATCGCAGCCCGCAGGGTTTGGCCTCCTGTTGTGAGCGCCTGACGATCTAGATTTGATGGAGACGAACACGGGTGCATCACTGTTGGTAATGGGAAAAGAAAAGAGAGAATGGAAAAACAATGAAAGAGGGCTGGTCAAGTGAAGGATTTAGACCGGTCGGCCAGTATGGGGGACGGCTTCCCTGGTGCGGCACTGTGAGAGGATGAGCCATGTGGGACGGACGGCTGCACGGGGTTTCGGTGACTCCAATGGACTAATTTCGCACGTGAATGTGATTATATGAAGGTGATAATAATTGTGATGCTTTGTAATTGCCATTTGTGGACCAAACTGCATGATGCATATAATTAAAACGCAATGACCAAGATCAAAAATTTTTAGGCATCTGTGGTGACCTGTGTGGGGTGAGAAGGTTATCTAACCCCTACTCATTGAGTTTGGCGGGCTCAACACCCTCGCCTACTATTTTTTTTTCGGTAATAGAAAGAAAGGAAAGCCCTATGGACGTGTGAAATACTTATTATGGAAGACGCGTTAATGATAGAAATAACGATGTGGAATGTAAAGGTAGAGTTTCCGCAATTGTATTCCAACTGGGGTTGTAAATGATCAAAATAGTGTATAGACATTATATATGTTGGGTTTTGTACTTTGGATATATATTGTGTGACATAATTATTGGGCCCTAAATCCATAATTATGGATAGAATGTAATATTAAATAAGTTAGGAATTACTAACGGGCTTTGGGGGGGCCTTAAGCCCACCCAGGTCCTAGTGCCGGTCCGGCCAGACGAATCCGACATGGGTTCGTGACAAAGTTGGTAATCAGAGCTATTAAAGTTGGGCCTTAGGAATCAATTGCGGACCCATAGGAAATTTGAATATAAACTCCTACGTTGGGATTCGGCCGTAACCAACAAAGGAGAAGACACTAAATAGGAGAATCGGTCCTTGGTGGCAAAGTGGGACGCACTGTGCACTAAGACAGTCACAGAATTCATAAATAATAAATAATTCAAGAATAAAAAATTTTAAAATTTTAGATTTTAAATAAATGGTGGAAGATAATTATATCTATCAATAATGATAATTTTAAAAGGTTAGTAAAGTTATTGAAACAGCAGAAGAATTAGAAGGAAGTGCAGTGGGCTCCTGATCAACCAAAGTGTAAAAACTCTTTCTAAATGAAACTGTGTCCTTGCTAAAAATTTAAATTTTCTCCTATGGAATACCATTTAGATAAGAGGAATAAGTGATATGTGCTTAATAGGTTGAAGTTAAATAATAAACGCATGCTAGTGTTTATTTTAATATAATGTTTGACTGTGGGAATACATGCTTGAAATTGCATAGATTGTATATATGTGTACGTACAGCAGGTGGTAAATTTGAAATGGGCTGCTAGTGCCTTAATTTGATAAAGAGTTAAGATGAATTGGGGTTAAGGACATTAGGATCTAATTTAAATGAGGGTATTGATTTAGGGCGTATTTATTTGATGAAGTTTGAACATGATACTGGTTGGTGGGAATTTATTTAAACTGTGGAGATAAAATATTTTTTTTTTTCTGGATGGAATAGTTAGCATTGATAAATATTTTTCTTGATGGAATGGATATACATGATTTTTATAAGGTTTGAATATTGAAGGATTTGGTGTGATTTGCTATAATAATTGGTGATGAGTAAAGAATAATATTGGTGGAATTATTATACCAAGTGATTTTTAATTATGAGAAGTAATTACTGCTTGGTGGAGAAAAGTGTATTGTAGCATTCGTCAACTATTTCTTTTCAAGGGTATAAATATAGGGAATAATATAAATTATTGTGGTTATAAGAAAAGTAAATTATGATCCGTAGTAAGAGACAAATTACTCTACTCTGTATGCATTTAGTGATGGATATTGTGTGGATTGTGGCATCTTATGGTCTAATATGGTACGAGTAAGAATTAAATCTAATGGTATTTAGCCTTTTGATATTTAAAATAATTGTTGCACACTCGATGGTATGTGAATTACAAACAATGATTTTTTAGATATTAAGAAAAGAATCAATTACAGAAACGTGAAGAGTATAAATTAGTATGATTTAAATGAGGATAGCCAGTATTTAGAGGTTTAATAAATTAGGGATTATGGGTAACAAGATTCAATGAAAATGGGAATAATGATACATCAGTGGATTTAAGATAAAGACTTCTATATTTTGGGATTTCATGAGTGTAGAAAAATTGTGGTTTACAAGTCATGAATAAGGATGGATCTAGTCTTGTTATTGTATGGATATTAAGAAGAATCAATTACAGAAACGTGATGAGTATAAATTAGTATGATTTAAATGAGGATAATTATTATTTGGAGTTTGATAAATTTGGGTCATTGTTATTAAAATTGAAAAAAAAAGAAAGAAGAGTTGTGAAAGTTCAAAAGATGCTTTAGAATAAGTAGTTAAGAATAGGTAGTTAGACAAAAAGAAGTGAAATATTATTAAAAGTAGAAAGATTCATGAAAGAGTTATGGATCCATGTGTAATATAATTAAGATCCTAGTACATGTAGTATGTTTAATAAGCCAGACTAAACTTATGGACTCAGTATAATAAAATAAAAGTAAAAGATAGCAAAGGAAATTAGTGGTTTTGGGATTGAAATGCTATTACATTCGATGATAATTATATTAGGAAAATTATAGCTTGAATATAATTTGAACATAATTTGAATATAAAGAATAGAGGAGAATAATGTTTGTATAATTAAACAGTTTCTTGTTATCTCTTGGAGCATAGAGAGAAGGTGAATGTTAAGAAAATTAAATGATCATGAATAGTAATTTTATGATGTAATTAAATAGTAAATATTTATGATGTAATTAAAATTAAAAAAAAATTTTGAAAGTTTAAAAAGATGCTGTTAGAATAAGTAAGTTTAAGAATATGTAGCTAGAAAAAAGAAGTGAAATATTAATTAATGATAGAAAATGATGGAAACATGTATATTATTGAAGGTAGGAAATGGCTTTGAGGTTTAAAATAAATTATCAACTGTCGGTGAATAATTCTACTAGAATATTAACAAATAATTGATAATGGTTTTATGCACCAACTTTTGAGTTGAAAGTTAATCGGGGTCTTGGCGAGGTGAGTTTCGAGAATTTTAGCTGTTCATAAATGAGTGAAAATTTAAAGAATCTAAAAAGAGATCAAATGTAGGAAGTTATAAGTGTCCCCCTTGGTGGATAAAACAAATAGATATAATGATTCAAGGAATTGTAATCGCGATGAAGGAAAGAACTAAGTACTTTATATTCGGAAAGATAAGATAGACTTTCTACTTGAGAGTAAGAAAATTTTTGACTTCTGTATTTGACAGCGTCTAGGTTTAGGAATTATAAGTTTTATGAGATTTAATATGAATCGAATCCAATATAATCGGAAGCTTAATAAATGTATATTAAATAGCGCTACAAGTGATGAGTGTTAATTAATAGTAATAATGGGAATAAGAGTTGAATGAAGAATCAAATGAGGTTCAGCTTGAGGTTGTGTTATGATATAGTAATGAATAAATGTAATGTCTTGATGCAAAGTAGTTAGAATAAAAATTCCTATACTTAAGTGCATTTTTGTAAATTTACTTAGTTTTATTGGATGGAGAAAGGGAGAATATAATTATGCCTCTAGGGGAACAGAAAGGTATCTATTTTATACGTCAATGAACTAATTAAGTTTTAATTTTACTATTCATTTGGAATATTGAGATTTGTATAAGAATAAATAAGTGGATTTGGACTAATTTTAACAAATTTAGTAAGGAGGATACACATAAGTATTCGAGGATTGAAAACATAAACTATAATATTATTGGATGGGTAACGAGATGGTTAAGATTACATTTTAATTATATTGGAACGCCAACTCATGTGTGTCAATTAGATAAATTATTAGTTTAAATTACCCATGGAATGATTGAGGTACTAATTAAGGTGAGAATTATTGAAATATAATTATTGAAATATAATTCAGAGTCAATGTAAACCTATTCTGATTGAGATACCAATTAGGATGAGAATTAGTAAGACATGAAGTGGAGTCAGTGTAAACCTGTTTTGAATTCCTTAGTAATTGATGCAATTGCGGATAAATGAATAAAATTGTTATAAATGGCAGTTTGCGATATAACTTGTGGTTTAAAGGATTCAATGAGGTATTAACATTGTTTAGAGTACAGGATATAGAGAGAACATAATTAAGGTTGAGGATATTCCTAGATCGTATTAGGAATAAATTTTACAAAATTCGGAGGTGATAAACTTGGAGAAAAGGAATAACCCAATGATATTATTATCTGAATATTCATAGGTATTCATGGGATTAAGTATAAACATAAAACAAAGGACATAGGTAATTAGGAGTTGGATTATAGGTTTAACATCCTTAATCTCTTACTTAACTAGAGCAAAAAAGGGCACTACTTGTTTAGGATTCGTGATTTCTAGATACATAAACTTAGGTTTAAAACATTGATTAAAGACAGAAGAAATAAGCTTGTAGTAGTGGCAATAATTTTTGGAGAATTTTACATCTTGAGTAAGATTAAAAAAAAAATGTAGGCTAGACTTCTTTATGGAGTTGAGTGTAATGGAATGGTGTGTGCATATTTTAGAAAATACATTAAGAATATTTGGCATGGCAACAGCTAACTTGACTAGTTGCATAAGTTCTTGTCATAATTAGTTAAGAAATGGTATAGTATGAATTCTCATTAGTAGGATTTGAAATAGTCATAATTAGTTAAGAAATGGTATGGTATGACAAATTGGAAAGAGGAATAGAGAAGTTAATAACTAAAATAAAATTAGGGACCTTGATGAGTGAATTTAAATTTTCTCTACATAATTTGATGGCATACTTGTTTTTATTATGGGCATTCTTCATTAGTAGGGATTTTTGAAAGAGATTGTGTAATGCTATCTTATAGTTTGGGAAATGGTTGGCAGTTGATATAAATAGATGATTGAACTTGGGATAGAGATTAGGATCTCTTCAGTTTGATAACAACTAGCGAGAGAAATTTGCATGATTTTGTTTGAAATAAGCTTGTTATGAGGCCATAAATTGTTCTCTTTAATGCGACTTACGCGAGCGAAATGATCAAATAGTACTTAATGCGCATTTGAATAATCCGAATCGCGAAAAACTCCTGATTGGCAGCAACCATCTTATTAATTATAAACCTTCTTCCATGATTATATTGGAGCAATGATATTAATTATTTGGAATTGATATTATAAGATATTAAATTATAGTATTTTGTAAATTTGAATATGTGGATTCTTGTATCAGAAGACTTAATACTTGGTTTGTGTATGAGCGTCTTATTGAGTGATAATCATTGCCTATAATAGCTAGTGAAAGGTAAATGAGGCGATACATCAATGTAGATCACATGATATATAGCCAATGAGATTAATAACTCTTACTTGAGCAGATGTTATAAGGGACTTAAATTCTTACGTGTAAAGGTGAATATTAGTGTCGAATCTGTGCTTGGGGTTATGAATATTTGACTTGAGTTGTGTGTTTGGGGTTATGAATATTTTACTTGATTTGATGACTTGTAGATATAGTACAACTCAAGTTTAAATTAACTATAGTGATAAGGTAGATAACTTTGGGGATGGATTCATCTTATAATCATCCTACCCTCCCTATATATTAGATTTTCTTCCCAGGTCTGCTCATTGGTTTATCTTACTTAATAAATTTAATAAAGAAATTAGTCTCGCCGCTCTGACTAACGAACTCAAAAATATTTACCTCATCGTCTTGATTCACCCTTCTAGCTGCTTAGAAGGACAATTATTCTCCTGAATGTGAATGTCATTCATATTAATATTTTAATGCGAACACTGTGAGAAACCGAAAATACTGTGAGAAACCGGATCAAAAACCGATTGAAAAAGCTGAAAACCAGTTAAAAATTGATGATTTGGGCCAAATCGAATCGAACCAAACCGGTTCGACCCAAACCATCTAGAAAATTCCTTTTTTTTTATATCCAGCGCTGCACCTTCATTTCTCACCCACCATTTCTGCGCCACCTCCAGCTCTAGCCCACCACCGCACCACCACCACCTCCTCCTTTCTTCCTTTTCTTCTTTCTTTCTTTCTTTTCTTTTCTTTTCTTTTCTTTTTTTCTTCCCTGCGTCTATCTCTGTGTGACTGGCGAGAGACAGCAGATCCACTGCACGCCACCCAGCCCTCGCCGCCTCTCTCCACACTGCCAGTCGACCTCCGGCCACCAGCCCCATTTCCGGTTAATCGAATTCCGGCAACAATATATGATGTATAATTTAGTTTTAGTGAATGAAATTAATTGTTTGTAGGTAATTTATTTAGTTAAGTTAGTGTTCTTGAATTTATTTAGTTAATTGATTTAGTTTAGTTATATATATTAGGTATAATTTAGTTTTAGTGAATGAAATTAATTGTTTGTAGGTAATTTATTTAGTTAAGTTAGCGTTCTTGAATTTATTTAGTTAATTTATTTAGTTAATTGATTTAGTTTAGTTAGTTTAATTTTAATAATTTTAGTCGATTTAGTTAATGTCAGTAATATTAGTTAATTAAATTAATTTTATTATTTGTAGTTAAGTAATTTGGTTAATTTAATTTGATAATTGTGAGTAGTTAACAGTGTTTTATAATTTTAGTATTGATTTAATTAAAGTAGTTTAAATATAATGTTATTGTAATGTATAATTTGGATTGTGTGGTGATGTTGAGATTGGAGGAGAATGGGAAAATGTTGTTTGATTAATTGCCCGACGGATGGGCCGTATGGATTGAATATTTGTGAAATTATTGATATTTTAATAGGTAGATAGTCAAATTTTTAAGGGAGATGATGCCGAAATTTCGGTAGAAAAATAAAAATAAATTTGGTATAAAAATAAAATAAATTTCGGTAGAAGAAAATAAATAAACTAGAGTTAGATAAAATAAAATAAAACATATTATTCTTATTAATTACTATATTATTATTAATATAGTATTCTTATTAGTATATTATTAAAAATATTTACTTAACCTTTTATTTTAAAGTTGATTAAATTAGTAATAAATATATAAATTAGAAAACCATATATATTATATATTATAGTTTTATTAATCAAGTGAATTAAATGACTGGTAACCAAAACTAATAAACGAATGTTTGAAATTATAAATTTTCCGGAATTAGATTCTTACTTAGAATTTTCTTGTTTAATTTTAGAGGATTAATTTAAAATCCAAAAATGCAGCGAGGGACAAAAGGCTGGAAAGCATTGTGGGCTAAAAAGGCAGTCCTTTTAAAGGACAATAAAGGAACTGGAGTTAGTGTTTAGATACCTTAGTATCATCCGCTTGCATTCATGCATTCACGGCTAATGTATCATGCATTTATTTTGTTTGAATTATCATACTGTGATGCCACTATTTTGTTGATATTAAAATTTTTGTTTGATTATGTGTTGTGGACTATGCTTGTGCTTTGTTTGTGTGGAATGGGATGAACATATGGGTCACCATGGGTTTGTGGAGACAGTTACCGTTATATGGATCCTGATTATGATTACCGTTTACGCGTTATATGGATCCTGATACCGTTAGCCGAGTAATGGGGAAGAATCGACGCGCCCCGTGTGCACCTACCGTTACCGTTAACCACAGGTTTGGCTTCTTTATTGGCGCACCCATAATCTAAGAATTTGATTCGCAGGCCCGAGGGGTGGCCTCCTGTTGTGAGCCCGCTTGACGATCTAGATTTGATGGGAGACGGACCGGGGTTGTCTCCTGTTGGTAATGGAAAAGAAAAAGAAATGGAAAAACAATGAGAAGGGCTGGTCAAGTTGAGGGATAGACCGGCGGCCAGTATGGGGGATCGGCTCCCTTGTGTCCGCACGTGAGAGGATGAGGCCATGTGGAGGACGCTCATCGGGGGTTCGGTGACTCCACATGACCTAATTTCCACGTGATGTGATTATTATGGAAGGTGATAAATAATTGTGGAATTGCTGTTGTATTCCATTTGTTGTGACAAAACTGGCATTTGATCATATAATTAACGCGATGGACCAGATCAAAATATTTATAGCATCTGTTGTGACTGTGTGGGGTTGAGGGAGGGTTATCTAACCCTACTCCATTTGAGTTGCGCTCACCCCTTGCCTTTACTATTTTTTTTTCAGTAATAGAAAGAAATGAAAGGGGCCTATGGGGAGTTAGAATACTTATTATGGAAGGACCGTTTAATGATAGAAATAACGATTGTGAATGTAAAGGTTTAGAGTTCCGCAATTGTATTTCCCAACTGGGTTTGTTAAATTGATTCAAATAGAAGTATAGACATTTTATTATGTGGGTTGCTTTTATTATGTGGGTTGTACTTTGGATATATATTTGTGAAATAAATTATTGGGCCTGAATCCATAATTATGAATAGAATGTAATATTTAAATAAGTTAGGCTTACTACGGGCTTTGGGGGGCCTTAAACCCACCCAGGTCCTAGTGCCGGTCCGGCCCACGGAAATGGGTTGTGACAATATATTAGCAGATTTTGATAGATTTTTTTTTTTCTAAATTTAATTTAACTTGGTAGACCATAAGATTTCACAGTTAAAAAAAAAATTGTATTTTTAAATAAAGTTTATCTTGAACTCGAATACGTATTTAAAGGGATTTTATTTGAAAATTTGAATATAAAAACGCATATGAAAATAAAAATGAAGTTACAAAATTGCAGCTTTTATAATGACATGAAATTATACGATTCTTCCTATTATGAAACTGTGAAGCTTGTGATGTTAGGTTTAACCTTAGCTAAGTTGCCCTGCTCTCCTTCCTAATTTATCTTTTTTTCCTTTTTGTCAAAAGAAGATGTATCAATTCAAAAGTTTGGATTTAAATTTTGAATCTATATTTATTATTTTAATTAGAATTTTCGTTAACCGCCGTCGCCTACAGTGCCCTAAATTGTTAATTAATTATTTTAATCTCTTGATTTGATTCCTCTAACTTAGTTGACCTTTGAATCCTAGTTTGCATTATAAAAAAAAAAAAAAAAAAAAAAAAAAAAACAAGGAATTAAAAAAAAAAAAAAAAAAACAAGGAGTGAAGTGAGTGATTTATTTAATATTTCTCGTGTATTGATGAGAAAAAATAAAAAAAGAATTTAAATAGTATTTATTCATAATCACGAGTTTGTATATATATATACAAATCATCTGTTTAATCCGTGAGTAGAAATGATTATTTTTCATAAATATAAAATACAAAATTGTGAATGTTCATTTATTTTTCAAGTGCCATCAAGGATTGAATGATTATCTATATATATATAAAAAAGAGCACATCCACCTAATTAGTTAATAAAAATTAAATGTCAATCAAACAAAGGATTATACCAACCAAATATTGAGGACGAAATAACCTTTTTTTAAATTGGAGACTTGCATGATTAATTATTTTAAATTTTGATACATTCAAGCTATTATTATTTATTTGATTTGATGTGTTAGAAAATCTTGAGATTTCAAGGGTGGTACGCAGGTTTGGTGTTCATAATGATTCTTGCATGGTTGATTGGGGGAGGATGACTCACTGAGTGCATATTACTGAGTGCATATTATGTTTTTTTTTTCTTAGTTTATTGAAATTGTAATAGAACATGCAAACCAATAATGTTTGATTTAAACAAAAGCCATTTTTATTTTATTTTATTTTATTTTATTTTGTTGGTATTTGTCTTTCTCTTCCTGGCAAGTAAACCATATATTTCCTCTTCATGATTCCTGAAAGCGAAAGGTTCTTCATTTTTCCTTAGTGCTCACTGTATGGCAACATGAAACATGCATTGTTTAACTTAACGAACAGTGCACGATAGCAACTTTAACAATAAATAATAATAATAATAACAATAAAGCAAATTAAATATTATATATAGTAAGTGAATTCTGCATTATTTTGTGATATTTATTTTCAAAAAAACAAAGGAAATGTTTATTCTAATCGCGCAAATTTATATTAATGTGTTATTAAATTGATACTCAATCGTTAAACTATTGATGAAAAATTGTAATTATTATATTTAGTTTGTTTATGATAATGATTTTAGTTATTACTTAGAAACCAGCTGAAATTGGATTAATTGAAATTATTTACACTGAAAGCAAAGAATTAAAAAAGAAAATGATTTGATTTTTCCTTTTGGGATATGAATTCCAGTTGATATTAATTAAGATAATAGGAATATGTTGTGGTACAAAGCCAAACACAATTAATCACTAATTTGATTATGTTGTTAGCTCACACTGGGAGAAAGCACGAGCATGTCCTGATTAATTATTTAGCCCTATTCAATTAGAAACTTCATGATTACATTAATACCTTTGTCTATGTTTTATACGCTGCTGTCGTTTGACACCCAATTTAGAAAAGCTCTTTCGTGACATATGTAATCAGTGAAAAATCCAATAATTTTATTTAAGATTATGACACCTTCCGGTTCACGTACATTCCACACCCTGAATATTGTTACCGTCAACTCTTAAACAAGAATAATAATACTTCCTCTTCTCGTAAACTTCTTAAACAAGAATAATAAATACTTCCTCTTCATCGGCTAAAACTAAAATTATGGTTATCCGAAAAAAAATTCATTTTGAATTCTTTATAAAGGTGAAATGTATTGATTTTATTCATTGAAATTCACAAATCAATAGTTAATATTAATTATGGGCATTCACCTACAAAAATTAAATTTATTAAATTAAATATAAATATAGTTTTTAAAACTTAAAAAGAAGTAATTACTGGGGAAAGAGAAAAAAAAATGTTAACAGTTTATGGGAATAATATATATGTATATATATAAATTTTAACTATTGGCTTGCTTATACCCATATTAGGTTGTCTATATGAATCACGGATGTATCATGTATTCTTGTTTATTGCCGGGAAAATATTTTTAAAACTAACAAGTAACAATCACTTTCTAACAGTCCACACAGCTTTAGTGATTTTTTATTTAATTTTTGTTTCCACACGGCTGCCATAAGCGCGTGTGATTACATATATGTTATCAAACATAACTGCGAGGTAAGTGGACGATTAATAAAAGTATGGAGGCCCGCCGTTATTGGGACTATGTTAATAACGAAAATGTTATACGAATCTTTGCGTTTTAAAAGCCCAAAGAAAGCGCTTTTACAAAACAAAAATAGGCTCATTTTTGCAAGCAGCCAAACAGACCTTTAACATTTATAACATTTTTTTTAATTTATATAAAATCTAATTTAATAAAAAAAAAAACATAAACAAAATGGAAAAAAATTAAAAAATGCAATGGATGAAGCTCCAGCGTCAGTACGTATGAGTGAGGCCAAAATGTGGGTCACAAAGCTATTCAAAGTGGGCCCCACATTCTCTGTCAAACCTTAGAAAGAGAGAGAGTCGAGAGTGTTTATAAAAGCAGCTGCAAAGAACTTCCATTTTTATGCAATTTGCCACTAACAAGCCCACACATAGACACTTGCACACACATGTTAGACAAAACTGATGGGAGCGGGTATAAAGCGGAAAGGTATAAAGCGAGCGGGTATAAAGCGGAAACAACCCTTATCGAAACCATATGAGGCAAACTAAAAACATTATCGAACAAATCAATAAACTGACCTCTTGAAGCACAAAATCGCTCACCGGTCTTCTTTCCAGATATCTTGGAGTCACCCACGATCTTCTGCAGTAATCCCTAACTATCTCTGTTTTGGAACTCTCTGAGTGGCAGAGAATAGAATAACGTGCGTATCTCTTTATTCTTAGCGTTTTGCAATCTTATATTAAAAAACCTCTCTTCGATAGGAAGATATTTTTTTAATATAAAATAAATTAAATAAAAAATTATTTAATTAAAATTATTTTAAAACTGAATAATTTATCTATTATTTAATACACCCTTAACTTTCCAAATAATTAGGGCACTACAGGGACCTCAGGAATAAAATAAATCAGGCTACTAATTATAATAATAACCTATGTAGACCAACATATTCTTATTATAATTAATCATGAATTATTCCACTATTTCCAACTAAAACTCATGCACTGAACTCCTTATTATTTTACAATTCACACATAATAAATAATGGTCCACGTTAAGAATTACAGATGCGATGCTGTCATTTAAATAACTTACTGACAATTTATTTAAATCACAATATAACTTTAAGATTGTCGCTCAACTTATTTCATGTGTATTCAATATCCACCTATAGGATTTACACTATGAAACCTTATAAACTTACTTAAAGTGCATCATCAATCTCTAAACCGAGACATGGATTCTATCATTAATTAATATTTCACAAACACAATATATCTTTGCCCAATTCACCGAGAACATTATTCCAATAATGAAACTCACCCTTTAATGAATCAAAGCACAAGACAATCAATGTTTGCTCATATTAAAATAAATCAAGATTAAGAACGATAAACATTATTTCTAATGTCCTAGAGAATATTATGGTTTAACAGTCACAGTACTAAACATCCATTCTCTACTTGGGGTCCAAATTAAATACATTAACAAAAATACTAATCACAATATTATTCATATGCTAATTAACATTTATTAATGCAAAATTTTCCAATTAAAATTTCCAATTAAATACAAAGAAATAATCGTCAATAGAAAATCATTCATAGCTATACTATTACATATGCATGGTTAATAGTATATCTCTATCAATTTCCCACTTAGACTCATAACCATGCATCAATAACTTTAACTCCCATTCCTTCTACATGACTGTTAAAAGCCTTTGCTGGTAAGCTTTTTGTAAAAGGATCTGCCAGGTTGTTTTCCGATGCAATCTTTGTCACTACCACATCTCCCCTTTGAACCATGTCTCGTATCAAATGATACTTCCTCTCAATGTGTTTTGCCCTTTTATGGCTCCGTGGCTCCTTCGAGTTTTGCAACTGCGCCCACTATTATCACAATTAAAGTGTAATAGGGCAATTGCACTGAAAGAAAGCAATTGCACTGAAGAAACTACGCCTAGATCCATAAGGAAGTTCCTAAGCCATACAGCTTCCTTTGCAGCTTCAGAAGCTGCCACATATTCAACTTCCATGGTGGAGTCAGCAACACAAGTTTGCTTAATACTCCTCCAACTTATGGCTCCACCTCCCAAGACAAAAGCATTACCAGAGGTTGACTTCCGAGAGTCCTTATCAGTCTGAAAATCCGAATCTGTATACCCAATGGGTACAAGATCGTCAGATTGATAAACTAACCTATAATCCCTAGTCCTTTTCAAGTACTTGATAATATGCTTGACTGCAGTCCAGTGTTCTCGCCCAGGATTAGATTGAAATCTGCTAACCATGCCAACAGCAAAACAGATATCAGGTCTGGGCCAACAACAAAGTAGATATCAGGTCTAGTGCACAACATTGCATATATGAGACTTCCTACTGCCCAAGCATAAGGAACTGCCTTCATGCTCTCTATTTCTTCAGGAGTCTTATTGGTCCTTAGATAGAGTGATTCCATGTCTGAAGGGAAGAAAACCCTTCTTGGAATCCTGCATGCTGAAACGAGCAAGAATGGTATCAATAAAAAGTGCTTGAGATAAGCCAATCATCCTTTTCTTGCGATCTCGCATAAGCTTAATCCTAAGAATATGAGCAGCCTCTCCCAAATCCTTCATATCAAAACGTTGGGACAGCCAATCTTTGACAGAATTCAACATACCTACACAATTCCCTATAAGCAGAATATCATCCACATATAGTACCAAAAAACAACCTTACTACCATTCCATTTCTAATACACACAAGACTCATCATGACACTGATCAAAGCCAAAACTTTTAATCGCTTGGTCAAAACAAGTATTCCATGACCTAGATGCTTGTTTAAGCCCATAAATGGACCTATTCAATTTGCAAAGCAAATTTTCTTGTCCATTGTTTAGATATTTATGAAACCTTCTGGTTGCTTCATATAGATACATTCATCAAGACTTCCATTTAGGAAAGCTGTCTTGACATCCATTTGCCAAATCTCATAATCATGCCAAATCTCATAATCATAATGAGCTGCAATGGATAAAAGAGTTCTAATAGACTTTAGCATGGCTACCGGCGAAAAAGTTTCCTCATAATCGATCCCTTCTTTCTGAGTAAACCCTTTCGCAACAAGCCTTGCCTTCTAAGTTTGCACTTTACCGTCTATACCCCTCTTTTTCTTATACATCCACTTGCATCCGATGGGTTTAACCCCTTCAGGTGGTTCTACAAGTTCCCAGACTTGATTAGAGTACATAGACTCCATCTCAGATTTCATAGCTACAAGCCACTTATCAGCATCTTTAATCAGCATCTTTATCCTGTAGTGCTTCATCGCTAACAGAACAGTTCAATATTTCACTTCTTCAGGATTCTATCAAAAAGCTTCTCCCAAAAGTGTATATTGAACCGGTTTGGGTTCGGGTCTAATTTCTCCCACTACGACGAAAGAGTTTACTACAGGTTCTGCAACACACCTCCATTTTGTTTGTGGGCTGTAAAGCCGACAAGTCCATGGGGACTGGTGGGAACTAACATCTTGATCATTTAGTTCTGGAAACTTCAAACATGTACTGTTCATCACAGGAGGCAATTGAAAGTTTAGAAGCCCAACATTGTAGCTACCTGTATATTTGGATCAACAGCTGCCACTTCAGTTTACTACATAAACTCCACTACTTTCAGTGGTAAATCCTAGTGGAAATGTTAGTACTGAATATTTTCAGGCTGATGTTGATACTTGCGGTCGACTACAACATTTCTTCCACTTACGGACTAGGCAATGGAATGTTTCAGGCTCCAACCATTTTGATGGTTTGGTTGGTTTTTGATCTAATGGGAAAAGGTTCTAGTGGTATATTTTCTCCTCTCAATTTTCATACAAGGCTAATCGACTTTTGGAATATGTTTTTAATATAGTTCTCCTCAAAGATAATGTGCATGGTGCTAACCAACATTGGTGCTAACAATGACCGTTTTATCTTGAGAACTATAAAATAAACCACCTTTCGTTCCTCTAGGATATCCAATAAAGAAGCATAAGTCTGTTTTTAATTCCAACTTATCTGCTTTCCCTTTCAGCACATGGGCTGGACAACCCCACATCCGAACATGTCTTAGACTTGGCTTTCGCCCAGTCCACAGTTCTGTAGGAGTTTTAGGTACCGCCCAGTCCACAGTTCTGTAGGAGTTTTAGGTACTGACTTAGATGGAACCAAATTCAGAATATATGTTGTTGTTTCTATGGCATACCCCCAAAACGAAATGGGCAAATCTGAATAACTCATCATTGATCTAACCATATCCATAAGCGTCCTATTTCTTCTTTCTGCTACACCATTATGTTGTAGCATACCAGGTGTAGACAACTGTGAAGTAATTCCTTATTCTGATAAATAAGTAATGAATTCTCTAGAGAGGTATTCGCCACCACGGTCAGACCGTAACGACTTGATATATTTTCCATGTCGTTTCTCCATTTCTGCCTTGAACTCTTTGAATTTCTCAATAGCAGAAAGAAGAAATAGGACGGGCTTATGGAAATGGTTAGATCAATGATGAAGGTTAAGTCTCACAGAAATTATGATCGGAGCAGACCATTTCCATTAAGCGTCCTATTGTTATTCTTTATCTGCTAGCAGGCACGCGCCCCATTAGTCTGTTTGTGGCATAACCAGGTGGGCATGACAACTGTGAAGTAATTCGCATTATCTTATTTAGCGCGTCAGTGATAAAAAAAAAAAAAAAACAAAAAAAAAAGGAATTACTTCACAGTTGTCTGCACCTGGTATGGCCACAACAGAATGGTGTAGGCAGAAGAAGAATAGGACGGCTTATGGAAATGGTTAGATCAAATTGAATTAACTCATCAAATTAGATCTAACCATTTCCATAGCGTTATTTGCTTCTTTCTGCTAGCACGGTACATGGCACTCCATTCTGTTGTGCATAACCGGATGCAGAGCAACATGTGAAGTAATTGTCGTTTGTTGCTGATAAATAAGAATAATGAATTGCCCTAAGAGAGGTAATTCGCGCCACCACCGGTCAGGACCGTCGAGCTTGATATATTTTGCCATGTCGTTTCTGAGCCTTCTTCTACCGTTTTCTTGGCTAATCCTGCCTTTGAAACTCTTTGAATTGTCTGCAAAGGGCATTCAAGACTTTGCGGCGCAACAGGGTAAATGGTTCCATATCTTGAGTAATCATCTGTGAAAGTCACAAAAATACTCAAAACCACCCCTAGGCTTGGACACTCATTGGCCACACAAAATGCAGAATTGAAGTTACTACAAGTAGCATCATTAGTTCTATTGACCCTTTATAGGAAGAAGGCCATCTTAGATCATTTTACCTTCTAAACAAATTCAGGCAGGTTGGTATGCCTCCACTTTCAATGAACTCAATGGTCGCATCCTTGAGCCAACCTAGAAATCCTATCCTAAAATTAAATATGACCAAGCCTTAATGCCAAGCAAATAGGTATGACTAAATTCAATGGTTACATTTTCTTTTCAATGGATAGCAATGACATCAAGTTATTAAGCTTCATAAGAGAAATCTAGGAATTTTGCAGTTCAGATGGAACTTTGAGAATTAAAAAGATCATCAATCATTGAGGCCAGAACATATCATTTGTTTTCTAAATTTTAATAACGACAGAATCATCATAAAAATTCATTAAAAACAAACTGATATCCATTCTATGCTCAAACTTAGAAACTGAAATTAAATTCCTTCTAAATATGAATAGGTACATAATAAAAGCATCCTTCAAACAATGTTTCTATTATTCTCAAAATTGCAAAGAAAGCATTTCGCTATAGCTAGAACTGCAAACTTCTGTTGCCATCTCGCCAAAAAAATGCGTTACATCTCCTTTATTTAGCTGAGCGAGTTACCTGGTAAACCCCTGGCAATGAATTGGCAGAGCATGATTGTTGGCTCCAGAATCTACACACCATTGGAGTGTAGTTCAAGCACCGCTAAAGCAAGTTTCAACTATCCTAGCATATAAAAATAGAGAGCATACCTTGCCTTTCTTCTTGGCTAACCATATTGGAGCATTGTTTTGACTTCCAGGAGCCAGGTTGGCTTGGCAGTTGAAAACAGCTGTAGCCGCTTAGGGCAATTTTTCAGACAGCAACACTTGCAGCTAGTAGATGGCACGCACTTGTTTTAGGCTTAGTCTTGTGAGGCATTTTTCCTTCTTCTTACCCTGTTCTGGCAGAAGTAAAGGAACGCTCGCTCAGCATTAAGCACAACAGGTGCAGCTCCTTGGCTTAATGATAAGTTCTCCAGCAGCGCCACCGAGGCTCAATTCAGGGCAACTTAGACGAGGAAACCATCTTATCATTGTTATAGTTCAAACGAAACTGGCTGAAAACTGGCTGGCAAAATTTCAAGATCATTTGTAGTCTGTTGTAGGGGCATTGTCAACCTCAGGCACCCAAGAACGCTCCATGTCATTCAGAAGACTGCATCATCTTGCAAGGTACATGAGTTCTACTGGAGTTGCCCTCCTCCTCCATTTTGAAAGTAAGAATCTCCCTCAGTGCATTTTGTCTTGGCTCACGCTAAGTTTTGACTCTCCAACCATCTCCTTGAGATTTTCGAGCAATCGTCAAAAGCTGTGTCGCATGCTTCTGATGCTTGATGTTGCAAAAAACATTTGACAAGGGCAGAAGCCAAAATGTTAAGCATCGCGCCAATCTCATCAACTTTAACACCATTTCTGGTAAGTGCTCTGGTGACGCTCCTCAGAGGCACCCTCACCGGGTTTTTTAGGAGCAACTTCAGTAAGACAACTTAAGCTCCTCAGCAGTAGAGCAAAATGTCCAAAAATTCCTCTGCCAGTCAACAGTAGTTTGGACGCCTTCAAAGTTTGTTTTGGGTTATAGATGTTTTGAGGGGACTGATGATGCATTTCTAATATCATGCATTAAACAAAATAGCCATATCAATAATAAAGCATGTGGATACATCAAAATTGCAAATATACAACATTGATATCACAATTCAAAAAAAATACACATTCACCAAGGCATCATGAATAGGCAACCATCGATGGGAGATTCAAACGCAATCCATGTTTTGCAATTATAATTAGATAAACCGGCAGCATCTTAACTCGATGGGGATGAACATGCCTCTAAATTAACATTAATGTGTTGAGAAAATATTTAGCATCTGATTGCATGATCAGGGCTAAATTATTTACTGCAGTGATGGAGAGTTAATCAATACAGACAATTAGACTAGCTCAGTAATTATATTAAAACATGACTCTTCGATGGGGGAAGAAACTCGCAAATAATTACAAACTAGAAAGTAATAAACAAAACGCACTCACAAATTAATCATATAATTAAAATAAATTAATTATAATCAAAATTGCAAAAATAATATATTTTTAAGACAATTTTGGCAATATAAATTAACATTTTGGTTGAAAATTTAAAATTTAGTGGGTTCTGGTCTATTATGGCAAATAAATTAAAACATTCTGGGTTTATCTTGGCAAAAAGGCAAGAAAATCTGGGAGCCATTTCGCAAATTTCAGAAACTCGTTTGCGACTTATTTTTGGCATTAAAACAAGACTATTGGGCGCCAGAAATGCAAAAACCCCGGCAAAATTCTAGGCAATTTTAATAAAACCAAAAACAATTACGGGTCACTTTATAATTTAAATAACTTCAGGGGGTCAAAACGGTAATAACTGATTACTTTCTGGGTCAAAATATAAAAATTGTTGGCAGGGGTTAAAATATAATAAAACAGAAGTTATTGGTCCAAAAAAATAAAAATCTAAAGATCAGCGGGGTCAAAATATTAAATTTTAAAAAATTGAGGATGCAGAGGGGAATTTTGGCAAGCAAGCAGGCTTCTTCTCAGCGAAGAAGCCGCTTAGCCCGCCGGGCCGCCTTTCCTTGCAACGCTCCATTAAACGCGCGCTGGCCTTCTTCTTTTTTTTTTTTTTTTTTTTTTTTTTGGGCCCTCTCCTGTTCATTGCGAAACAAAGCCCAAATATATATATATATAGTATATATATTTTAATTTCTTTTTTATTTTATATTATTGGCCGGCAGTTAAAAAGCCACAGTTTGCAGAAAACAAAGGTTGTATCAGTTACTGCAGCTACTTTTTGTTGCTGGGGCTGGTCCTACAAAAATTCTTGTAAGCTCTCTTAACCATGTACCGAAATCAAACAATCAAAACAAATTATAGGCTACATGATATTGAAAGCATGACAAAATAGGGCCCACGGCATCATACAGTTTCGTATGGCTCTGATACGCGATTGATGGAGCGGGTATAAAGCGGAAAGCAACCGCTTAACCGAAAACTAATATTGAGGGCAAACTAAAAACATTATCAACAAATCAATAAAGCTGACTTTTGAGCGCAGAATCGCTCATGCGGTCTTCTTTGCCTGAGATCTTGAAGTCACCCAGCTATCTTCTGGGCAGTAATCCGCTAACTATCTCTCTTTTGGAAGCTCTCTGAGTGACAGAGAATAGAATAACACGTGGCGTCCATTTATTCTTAGGGTTTTTGCATCTTATATTAAAAACGCTCTCTTGCGATAGGAATCTATTTTTTTAAGTATAAAAATTAAATTAAATAAAAAATTATTTAATTAAAATAATTATCAATTATTTTAAAACTAAATATTAGTCTATTATTTAATAGCAACCC
>NW_023591748.1:205634-334732 GCF_014843425.1 Jatropha curcas | reverse complement strand
AAAAGAGAGAGATGGTTCTAGTTGGTATATTTTTTCTCCTCTCAATTCAAATACAAAGGCTAATCGACCTTTTTTTTGGGGAAATAATGGGTTTTTTTTTTTAAAATAATAGTCCCCCACCTTCCTCAAGAAATAATATGGTGCCGCAATTTGGTGCTAAACAATGGACCGTTTTATTCCTTGAGAATTAATAACTAAACCACCTTTTCGTTCCTCTAGGATTAATCCAATAAAAGAAGCATAAGTCCCTGTTTTTGATTCCAACTTAATCTGGCTTTCCCTTTCCAAAAGCACATGGGGCCTTTGGTCAGACCCCACAAATCCGAACATGTCTTTTAACTTGGCCTTTCCGCCCAGTCCCACAGTTTTTCTGTTAAGGAAGTTTTTTAGGTACTGTCGACGTTAGATGGAACCCTAACATTCAGAATTATATGCCTTTTTGGCCGTTTTCCTAATGGGCAAATATACCCGCAAAAGAAATGGGCAATATCTGATATACCTCAAATCATTGATCTTAACCATTTCCATAAGCGTCCTATTTTCCTTCTTTTCCTGCTTACACCATTCTGTTTGTGGCATACCAGGTGCAAAGCAACTGTGAAAGATAATTCCTTTGGCATACCAGGTGCAGACAACTGTGAAGTAATTCCTTGTTCTGATAAATAAGTAATGAATTCCCTAGAGAGGTATTCGCCACCACGGTCAGATCGTAACGACTTGATATATTTTCCATGTCGTTTCTCCGTTTTTGCCTTGAACTCTTTGACTTTCTCAAAGCATTTAGACTTACGGCGCAACAGGTAAATGTATCCATATTTTGAGAAATCATCTGTGAAAGTCACAAAATACTCAAAACCACTCCTAGCTTGGACACTCATTGGACCACACAAATCAGAATGAATTAATTCAAGTACATCATTAGTTCTATTACCCTTTATAGGAAAGGCCTCTTAGTCATTTTACCTTCTAAACAAGATTCACAGGTTGGTAGTGCCTCCACTTTCAATGAACTCAATGGTCCATCCTTGACCAACCTAGAAATCCTATGCCTCCACTTTCAATGAACTCAAGAGTCCATCTTTGACCAACCTAAAAATTCTATCTAAATTAATATGACCAAGCCTTAAATGCCAAAGATATGTGTGATTGAATTCAATAGGACATTTTCTTTTTAATGATACAACAACATCAAAGTTATTTATTTAAAAATTATTAACTTGCAGTTCAGGTGATACTTTAAGAATAAATAGATCATCAATCAATGAGCCAGAACAAATCATTTGTTTTCTAAATTTAATAATGACAGAATCATCATAAAATTCATTAAAACAAACTGAATAACCATTCTTATTCAAACTAGAAACATAAATTAAATTCCTTCTAATTGAAGGAACATCAAAACATCCCTTAATACTATTATTCTATTATTCTTAAAATTAAAAGTAACACTCCCTACAGTTAAAACTGCAACTTTAGTGCCATCGTGCAGACTTACATCTCCTTTATTTAGCTGACGAGTTACCTGAAACCCCTGCAATGAATTGCAGACATGATTAGTGGCTCCAGAATCTACACACCATTGGAGTATAGTCAACACCGCTAAACAAGTTTCAACTATCAGCACATAAAACAAAGACATACCTTGCTTCTTCTTGGCTAACCATGTTGGACATTGTGACTTCCAGTGCCCAGGTTGCTTGTAGTGAAAACACTTACCCTTAGGCTTTTTCACAGTAACACTTGCACTAGTAGATGCACCACTTGTTTTAGGCTTAGCCTTGTGAGCATTTTTCTTCTTCTTACCCTTATTCTGGGCAGAAGAAGAACCTCGCTCAACAACCTCGCTCAGCACAACATGTGTAGCTCCTTGTTAATAATAGTCTCAGCAGCCACCAGCTCATTCAGCAACTTAGAGTAAAATCCATCTTATTCATGTTATAGTTCGAACGAATTGCTGAAAATTGGTTGGCAAAGTGTTCAAGACCATCTCAATTTAAGTAGCTTGTATGCTGTGTAGCATTGTCACTCAGCCACCAAAGAACCTCCATGTCATTCAGAAGACTCAATCATCTCAAGACATGAGGTTCTACTGGAGTTCCCTCCTCCTTTTTGGAAGTAAGAAATCCGTCCCTCAGTGCATTTTTGTCCTTGCTGGCAACTAGTTTGATCTCCAACATCTCCTGAGATTTTTCTCCTTGAGATTTTCGAGCATGTCAAAAGCTGTGTCCATCTTCTGATGCTGATGTTGCAAAACATTTGACACAGAAGCCAAAATGTAACATCGCACCATCTCATCAACTTTAACCCATTTCTGGTAAGCTCTGGTGACCTCCTCAGAGGCACCCTTACCGGGTTTTTCAGGATAAACTTCAGTAAGCACAAACTTATACTCCTCAGCAGTAAGCAAAATGTCCAAATTCCTCTTCCAATCAACATAGTTTGGACCCTCAAGTTTGTTTTGGGTTAAGATGTTTGCAAGGGGACTGAATGATGCCATTTCTATATCATGCATTAAACAAAAATAGCATAATAGCATATCAATAATAAACCATTGAATAAATCAAATGGCAATATACAACATGAATATCACAATTCAAAAAAAAATACACATTTTCCACAACATTTCATAGAAATAGGCAACCGTCGATTGGAGAATTCACCCAAATCACATGTTTTTTGCATATTATAATTAGATAAGACCGGCACATACTACTCGATGGAGATAACATGCCTCTTAAATTAAGCATTAATGTGGTGAGAAAATAATTTACATCTGATTCATGTCACTAATTAATTTTTACTCAGAATGGAAGAGTTAAATCAATACAGACAAATTAGACTAGTTCAGTAATTATATTAAAACATGACATCTTCCGATGGGGAAGAAATGCAAATAATTACAACTAGAAAATAAAAAAATTTTCGAAATCATTTTCAGGAAAGAAAATGCTTTGCAAAGATGGAGGATTTCCAAAGCTTGAAGTCCTCAAGCTGTGGGAGCTGGAGCTATTAGAGGAATGGAATATGGAAAAAGGAGCAATGCCTAGTCTGAAACACCTAGAGATTAGACACTGCATAAATTTGAAGATGCTTCCTGATGCACTGCGATGCATTGACACCCTCCGAGAAGTAGAACTAACAAAACTGCCAATGTTATCATCAATCCTCACGCAGCATCAGTGAGGTCCCTCTTGTCAGGATTTCATTCTGGGCCATTTCGCAAATTTCAGAACTCGTTTGGACTATTTTGCATAAAACAGAAACTATTGGGCCAAAATTGCAAAAACCGGAAAAATTCTAGGCAATTTTAATAAAACCAGAAACAATTAGGGTCACTTTATAATTTAAATAACTTCAGGGGGTCAAAACGGAATAACTGATACTTTCTGGGTCAAAATATAAAAAATTAAAGTTCAGGGGTTAAAATATAATAAACAGAAGATCTATGGTCAAAAAAATAAAAATTTAAAGATCAGGGGTCAAAATATAAAATTTTAAAAAATTGAGGGATCAGAGGGGAATTTTGGCAAGCAGCAGCTTCTTCTTCACGAAGAAGCCCTAGCCGCCGCCCCTTTTCCCTTCAACCTCCATTAACGCCGCTGCCTTCTTCTTTTTTTTTTTTTTTTTTTTTTTTTTTTTTTTTTTTGCCCTCTTCCTGTTTCATCCGAAACAAAACCCAATTATATATATATTATATATTATATAATTTTAAATTCTTTTTTTTTTATATTAATTGCCCATTTAAAAACCACAGTTTCAAAAACAAAAGGTTGTATCAGTTACTTGCACTTTTGTGCTGCTGTCCTTACAAAAAATTCTTGAAGCTCTCTTAACCATGTACGCAATCAAACAATCAAAACAAATTATAGATACAATGATTGAAACATGACAAAATAGCCAACCAATCAATACAGTTTCGTATGGCTCTGATACCATCTTGAATGGGAGCGGGAGCGGGTATAAAGCGGAAACAACCCTTATCGAAACCA
Source organism: Jatropha curcas (assembly GCF_014843425.1). The sequence continues at coordinate 330,743 of NW_023591748.1, read as the reverse complement.
TATGAGGCAAACTAAAAACATTATCGAACAAATCAATAAACTGACCTCTTGAAGCACAAAATCGCTCACCGGTCTTCTTTCCAGATATCTTGGAGTCACCCACGATCTTCTGCAGTAATCCCTAACTATCTCTGTTTTGGAACTCTCTGAGTGGCAGAGAATAGAATAACGTGCGTATCTCTTTATTCTTAGCGTTTTGCAATCTTATATTAAAAAACCTCTCTTCGATAGGAAGATATTTTTTTAATATAAAATAAATTAAATAAAAAATTATTTAATTAAATATCAATTATTTTAAAACTGAATAATTTATCTATTATTTAATACACCCTTAACTTTCCAAATAATTAGGGCACTACAGGGACCTCAGGAATAAAATAAATCAGGCTACTAATTATAATAATAACCTATGTAGACCAACATATTCTTATTATAATTAATCATGAATTATTCCACTGAATTATTCCACTAAAAAAACTCATCGACTGAGACTCCTATTTATTTTACAATTCCGACAACATAATAAAATAATGTTCCCCCACGTTAAGATTACAGATGCTAGGATGCTGTCATTTAAATAACTTACTGACAATTTATTTAAATCACAATATAACTTTAAGATTGTATTTCATGTGTCGGATTCAAAATCCACCTGCAGGGTTTACACTATGAAACCTTATAAGCTTACTTAAAGTGCATCATCAATCTCTAAACCGAGACATTGATTCTATCATTAATTAATATTTCACAAACACAAAAAGCTTTGCCCAATTCACCGAGAATATTATTCCAATAATGAAACTCATCCTTTAATGAATCAAAGCATAAGACAATCAATGTTTGCTCATATTAAAATAAATCAAGATTAAGAACAATAAACATTATTTCTAATGTCTTAGAGAATATGTTTAACAGTCATTACTAAATAACAGGTCAGTAAAACTACATTCTATATTCTCTACTTGGTCGCAATTAAATACATACAAAATGTACCTAATCACAATTATTGTTTCATATGCTAATAACATTTTTATTTAAATGCAAATTTCAATTAAATACAAAGAAATAATCCAATTAAATACAAAGAAATAATTGTCAATAGAAAATCATTCATAGCTATACTATTACATATGCATGGTTAATAGTATATCTCTATCAAAAACTACACACAACCAGCTGTTTTCTTTGTTTGTCTCCCTATTTCTTTTCTATTTGCTTTCTCTCTCTAGATAAAGAAGTGTAGAATAAAGTGTTCACTGGGAGAAAGAATAAGAGAAGGATAAAAAAAGGGCATTGCTTTGGAGAGTTATTATTCTTGAAGTTATGGTCACGGCCACGAAGAAGAAGTCTGCAATGCCAAAAGATGTGTTAGTAGTTCTGTTTTTCTTGTTGGGTTTATGGGACAAGGACATGAGCAGTTGCAACTTCACTCCATTTGGAGGTGGACAAAGATTATGTCTTGGACTAGATTTGGCCAGGCTTGAAGCTTCCATTTTCTTGCACCACTTTGTTACTCAATTTAGGTAATTTTTTTCTCACTCTTCTATTTTCTTCCACTTTTATAGAAATGAGAAATTTTTCGGGCATAGCGATATACATATGCAGATTATAATTTTTATTGACACTCTCCAAAATAACTTTTAACGCGATTTAAATTTAAAATTTCATGAAAATGTATTGAGAATTCTTGTAGAAGTTGTCATGCACTAAAAACAACCATATTTTTCAAAATCATTTTTTAGACATGAGCAAAGACAAAATCATAACAATCCAACTTTCTCCCATTTTTGAGCAAATATCCTTAATTAGTTGCTTCCAACAAAACCAACTTTGCGATCAACCGAATGTAACCAATTAAATTAGGGTTTAGTCATTTACAACCCATTTGGAATATAATTGCGGAACTCTACTCCCTAATTCACTATCCTTTGCATTTACATATTCAATACAATGATTATTAATTTTATAGATCCGTATCTCGTTCGATTAGACTCACATGATTCTTCTCTTCATCTATTACCTGAAAAGGGTGGAAGGGGGGGGGGGGTATTACCTCTGAAAAGTGGTGGAAAGGGGGGGGGGGAGCGCTAAACTCAGTGAGTAGGATTGAATAACCCTCTCACCCCACATAATCATACAAATGCTAAAATATTTTAATCTGGTCACCCGTTTAGTTATATGATCATTGCTTCTTAGATTTCCTTATTGTGATTTTTCAATCTCTACTTAATAATTATGAGTTATCTTTGACTTTTATCCTCTTCCAAATGTTATTAAATCTTTATTTTATTTTATTGCACCTCGATCTAATTTTCTACTAAATCCTTTAAAGCGGATTTCATGTAAGTTTCTTATAATTAACTTAGATTCATAAATAGTATTTATCCTTTCTGCATAACTTTCTACCGAGATACACTCAACTTCCTAATTTATTAAGTTTTCCTACAGCACCCACGTTCCTTTCCATTTGTGTAACATCCCTTCCCGGTCCACCCGTTAACCCGAATGAACCGAACCGAGACGCTACAAACTGGTTGACTTAAATCCTGTCATGCTGATATCTCCTGTCCATCGCTGATAATCATAATGGATTACTGACTATAATATCATGCTGATGCTGTTTACAATAATAATGTAATAATATTTAACAAGACAATGATACTAGTTTTCAAAATGGAATAGGCCGCCAACTGGCGTTGCCCTGTACATGCCATGAAAAGGATAGACAAAAAGATACACATCAAAATGAATAGCTACCCTGAAGACACGAGTCTTCTAGTAGATGAACTGCAGCAGTTGCAAGCTGACTCTCTAACGGTCAATTCTCAAACCTGCGAGTTAAAAACAGGTAACTCGCTGAGCAGATGCTGAGCAATAAAGCTCAGTGGATATCTCAACTTATAAAGAAACAAGTAAGCACATACATATATAGAAAGAACCATGTAAACACCTATGGATACTTAAGGATATAAACACATATGGCACGTATAAACACATATATCATGCTACTTCCATTTTACCTTGATGATCTTTCTTACTGTTTATAATACTGTATGATTCAAGAAATGTTATGTCAAGATATCTGTATGGCTCCATAAGGTTATAGTGAAACCGAAGTGATAAGAAAAACTGTATGAAACTGGATGAAACTGTGTGCTTGGCTGCTATGGCCTGTATATAATCATATCCACTCAACGGCCATCCACTCAACGGGCTGTAGCGGAGTAGCGCAACCTGTATGGGGGCGCAGATCTGCTATCCTATTGTTCGCGACATAGCCTTTATCTGACATGGTTTCTTACCTAACTCAATGGAGCATAAATGTTGGTATGTCAATAATATAAAACACAACATCATATTCATAGTTCATAACTTCATAAAATCCATAATGTTTATTTTGATTTCACATCATTTTGTATGCTTGCAATGTTGTTTTTTGAATACATGTTCTAATGTTGTATTTTTGGTTGTAAAATGATTGGAGGCATACAAATTGAGCAAAGGAATCCAATTGCATAGAAAAAGAAGTCCAAAAGTGCATGAAAACACAAGTCGCGAGCGCGCCTTGCACAGTCGCGAGTGCGCAAAGCACACCTGAAGGTCAGTGAGTTTCCAGGTGAAAGTCGTGAGCGCGCAGTGCAAAGTCGCGAGCGCGAGAAGTGCAAAATGAGAGTCAGTGAGTTATCGAGCACAAGTCGGGAGCGCGCAGTGCAAAGTCGCGAGCGCGTATAGCACCAAATGAGAGTCAGAGAGTTTCAGGTGAAAGTCGCGAGCGCGCAAATGAAAGTCGCGAGCGCGTAATGTGCAAAATGAAATGAGAGTCAGTGAGTTTTAGGCACAAGTCGCGAGCTCGTCATGCAATTCGCGCGCGCGCGTCGCGTTTTCCAGCCTATACAGTCTGTACTCTTTTGGTCATATCTCTCATTATACAACTCCGATTTGGATGATTCAAAAACCCATGTAAAGCTAACACATAGAGGAACAAATAACTCATGAGCCTATAATAAAAAGGTATGATAAAAAAAAGTATCATCGAACTGTGTCTGTTTGTTCAAAAGGAACTAAGAAGTGTCTAAGCATAATTGTTTTGCGGATAAACGTAGCAAAAGAAGTATAAACATAGAAAAGGAATAAATAGATTAATAGAATAGGAGATCTCTCCCATTAATACCAATCCCCGATTTGGATGATTCAAAAAACCCATGTAAAGCTAACACATAAGGCAACTAATCTTTCTATATCATTCCTAATTCCATCATTTAAATGGGGTCAGAATCAAGATGAATTTACTGGTCAAAGTTTTCAGGCAAAAACGTGTGCATAACTCTCTAATGTACTGTCATTTATTCATTCCTCCCCTGTCCTGTTTTCTCACATTACCAAGTCCTCCCACTCAACATGTAAGCATTATTGTCGTCATTAGCAACAACACCCGACAACAAATTCTCATGCAAAGTGAAATGGTAAATGAAGAGAGATATCAAACCTTTAACTCCAAAAAAAACTTGAGCTCTTTCTTTGAACTTCCTTTTTGCTACTACCTTTGGGGAAACTCACTTCTCGCTATACAATAAGAATTCTTGGATGAATATTTCTAGAAATAGCACCAAGTATGATTTCAATTATGGAACTTCAAGAAGGTTTACTTACTTGGATAGAAGAGAAGTTGAAGTTAAGGCTTAACTACCATGAAAATGGATGGAGAAAGGAAGGAGATGAAGAAGATGAAGATAACGATGAAAATGGGAAAGTGAACTGGTTATTGCGGGTAGGCCATCAAAATATCAAGGAATTTTTGTGAAACTTCCTAAATGGTACCTCAATTGTCAACAGATTACTACTGAAGACCCAAGCTTGGTCTTTTAATGCAAATAAATCCTCGCCCATATGCTTTGATCTTTTCTCTCAATCAAGTAAGTCCACTTATAATCCCATTCTACCCCAACCAGGTTTGGTTTGGCCCGACTCCACTCAACTCTATGAAATGACTCGACTCAATACTAAGACTCGACTCGGTAGGATGTCACAATTTGAATTTACATTTCTTTTCTTTTTGTGGATTTCTCAAATAGATCCATAATTATTTCATAGCATATAATTATTCCTATTAACTACTAGTCAATCTTTTCCACATGAATCAAATTTTAATTTCAAACGTTTGCCCTATTATTCACTAGCCACTTTTAATTCTACTTAAAACACTCAAATCTTACCCTTCACACTAATTTCTCTAAAGAAAGTTTTTACACGCTTCTTTATTATATTCCGTTATTCTGCCTCATCTCAATATGACCTACTCAGTTAACATTATTTGCTTCACATTCAATCACATAATTAATCAACCTTTTTCCTTTTATATTATTTTAATTACTTCATTTAAATTCTACATGTCGAGATTCACCTCAATTCAGTACTTTTTGTTGTTCTTAAACACAATTTATTGTTTCTACATCTGACTCTTTTTAATTATGCCAACAAGTCTCTATTCTCCTTCATATTATACATAAGTAATTTACAAATTTCCTCTTCTTACATCCTTGAGTTTCCCCTTGGTTAATTGAGGATTTCTTGTCTAGTATGATTATTTATCCTAGATCCTCCTTTTCTAACCCTTGATTTAATGTAAATTAAAATTTCCACTTTTTAATCCTTAACAGTAACATTTCTAGAATTTGATCTCTATTAATATATCACTATTAATTTCTATAGGCCTAATTTGAGTCCTCGGGATAGACAAGATAATAAAAATTAATCAAACATGCAATCATTATAAATAATTTAAATTCTAGAATCAAATAAATTTTTGACATGCCGACAAAACAATAAAGCCAAACAATTAGTTGCAGCTTCACAATAAGCAAACAATTAAACATTTTTCTCAAATCATAGTTCAAATAAACTCACTTTATTATTATCTTTAAAATGCCAAATTCTTTTCTAAACACTTTCAAATAATTTTTTTGAAGCAGTGCCTCTTGTTGGATCAAGGTGTACTGGGTGATCAGGCCATTACACCAATTTTCAACTGATCTTCTGCTTCAAAATGGATGGAGGGGATTTAGTCTGCTAACTTGTCCAGAGAATAGTCCGTCTTAACTGGTAGGAAATGAGCAGACTTGAGACTTGAGTTAATCTATCCCACGATTCACCCATACTGATCATGCTTCCGCTGCGTCTGAGGTAATCCAGTAACAAAATCCCATCCGTCGATCTGATCCAATTTTCTCAATGTTGGCACTGTTAATTGATGAAGTAACCAGCCTGCAATTGATGTTCGTGCTTTTACTTGTTTGACATGCTTAAACATCTTGTTACAACATTTCCGATATCTTTTCTTCATGCCCGGCCCACCAATAGCCTGTTCTTATCCTGATACATCTTGGTACTACCTGGATGCATTGTGTATGGACTGTTATGAGCTTCATGCAGAATCTTCTGTCTGATCTCCCCTTTCTGTGGTACAACAACTCTGTCTTCATAGAATAATACTCCACTGTTATTCAATCTGAATTTTCCACCATGGCCTTCCTGCACTTGTTTAACCCATAGTGCTATTTGCGTATCTTTCTTCTGTGCTTCTGCAACTTTTGGAACCCAAGATGGCTGTACTTGCATCTGTGCTAAAATAACTCCTTGCTGTTGCAACTCCATACTGATTCTCATTGCTTTCAAAGCAAACAATGATTTCCGGCTAAGGGCATCAGCTACCACATTAGCTTTGCCCGGCTTTGCCCGGATGGTAATTAAATGATATAATCATAATTAGCAGAGCCAGAATCTGCATCCACTTCCGTTGTCTTGAATTCAAATCTTTCTGTGTCGGTAAATACTTTAAACTCTGATGATCTGTATAAATGTGACACTTTTCATCGTACAGATAATGCCGCCATACTTTGAATGCTAGAACAATGGCTGCCAATTCTAAATCATGAGTTGGATAATTCAATTCATGTGGCTTCAATTGTCTGGAGACATAAGCTACCACTTTTCTGTCTTGTATAAGTACACATCCTAACCCAGTATGAGAGGTATCACTGTAAATCTCAAAGTCTTTACCTGACACTGGCTGAGTCAACACGGGTGCTTCAGTCAACTTTTTCTTCAAAGTGTCAAAACTCTGCTGACACTTATCATCCCATTGGAATACAACTGCTTTCTTCAATAATCTTCAATAATTTGTTAAAGGTGATGCAATGATTAGAGGAAATGCCTTTACGAACCTCTGTAATAACCGGCTAAACCCAGAAACTTCGAACTTCTGTGACATTTCTGGGTGGGTCTCTCAATAACAATAGCTTCGATCTTCTTAGGCCACTTTGATACCCTCCGATGACACCACATGTCCTAAGAAAGAAACTTCTTCCAGCCAAAACTCGCACTTACTGAGCTTGGCATACAGCTGTTTATCCCTCATGGTCTGAAGTACAATCCGCAAATGTTTATCATGTTCAACCTTGTCTCTAGAGTAGACCAAAATGTCGTCTATAAACACCACCACGAACTGATCTAGATATGAATGAAACACGCGGTTCATGAGATCTATGAAAACCGCCAGTGCATTTGTGAGACCGAATGGCATTACTAAAAATTCATAATGACCATATCGGGTCCTGAATGCAGTCTTAGCGATATCTTCTGTCTTAGCGGATATCATGCCTCTTTATAACCGCAACTGATGATATCCTGAACCTGAGGTCGATTTCTTAAGAAACATGCCTGCACACTTTAGCTGATCAAAACAAAATCATCAATTCGAGGCAATGGAATACTTATTCTTAAATTGTCAGTTTGTTCAGTTATCTGTAAAGTCAATCACAATCTGAGTGATTCATCTTTCTTCTTTAACAAATAATACTGGGTGCTCGCGCAAGGTGATACACTGGTCTGACTAAAGCCTTTTATCCAATAACTCCTGCAGCTGAAATCTTTTAAACATCTTTTTAACTCTTGCTGGTGCCATTCTGTAAGGTGGCAACTTTGATAACTGGTGCTGCTCAGGATAGACATTATGGGTAAACTCCATTCCCTCCTTGGTGGTAACCCTGGTAACTCTTTTTCTAGAATACATATAGATAAGCACAAACACTATTGGTTAATCTTTGCACTTCTGAACTGTTTCTTTCTGTTGGCTTGTAATGCACATAGCACATACCATGTATGCTTCACAACCCTTCTGAATTAATCTCTTTGTTGCCATGGCTGATATCACATTACCCAGAAAATCTCGCCGCTTCTCGACTACTATAATCTCTTCCCCTGCTGGTGTATATAATGTCACCCTTTTGTTTGCACAATCAACTATAGCCTGATGTCTGGATAGTCAATCCATACCCATAATAACATCAAATTCTCTGAATGGCAATTCCATAAGGTCTCCTGGAAACTCCCTTCCATGAATAACAACTGGACATCCTTTGATCACTGTATGGGTTTTTACTGTATCTCCTAATGGATTAGTAACCAAAATACCCTGACTCACATGCTCAACTGCTAACCCTTTCATAATGCACTTCTAACCCTTTAACCAAGGTTTAGGTAGCGCCTATGTAATGAATGAGATGATCCAGGATCAATTAAGCATATATGATCACATAAAGAAAACTCACCAACTATTACATCTGGAGCTTCCTCATCTTCCCTGGTTCGCATCGCATAGACCCTGGCTGGACCTCTAGTATTGGGTCTGTCCATAGTCTCTGATTGCTGTCTCTGCCCTCCGGAGCTCTCACCTCTCCCTCTGCCTGCTATGAACTGTATAGGAACTTTTGCCCTCTTAGGACAATCTTTCTTCTGATGGTCTGACGCTTCGCATAGCCAGCATTTACCAGTCACCAGCCAACAATCTCCACCATGTCGTCTGCCACAATGCTCACAAGGTGGCAAAGTATACCCGGCTGACTCTGCACCTCTACCTGCACCTCTACCGGTGCCTCTACCAGTTCCTCTGCCTGAACCTCGATTACCACCGGCAGAACTAGCCACAACTGATACTGCTGGCGTGTTAGCACCCCTAGCTGCGCTTTGGCTAAAGGAAGACCTATAACCAGCTGAAGTACTAGCACCTCTGAATCTCTTGCTTTTTGACTGATATGTACTGGGTGCAATCTGAGTCTGGTCTCTCCTTTGCTGAGACCGTTGGCGTCTGGTACGCTGACTGGCTTGAATTCGCTCTATCTCCTGAGCTGCCTCTACCAAAGCTGAAAATTCTCTGAATCGAAATTCTCTGAATCTGGAAGCTACCACTCCCATCGTTGAATCTCATGCATTCAGGCATTCTTGAATCTTTTTACACCTCTCGGCCTCTGTAGCCACTATCCGCTCACCATACCTGCTGAGTCTGGTGAAATTCTCTCATATTCGGCAACTGACATTCTGTTCTGCCTCAGGTATAAGAATTCTTTCCTTCTCGCATCTAGGTAAGCCTCTGTGATAAACTTTTTCTTGAATTCCTCCAAGAAGAATTGCCATGTACGCTGCTCTGCTGATACCCGCTGCTGAACAGTAGTCCACCATGTATATGCGTCATCTATGAGCAATGATGTGGCACAAACCAACTTATCCTCTGGTGTACATTGTAATTGTTCCAGAACTCTCGATGTCCCATCTAACCAATACTCGGCTCTTTCTGGATTATCATCCTGGTTAGCACTGAATTCTTTCGCCCCATATTTCCGAAGTTCTTTCGCCCCATATTTCCGAAGCTTCTCTAGTGGGGGCTTTCTTTCTCTTTCTACTACTATTGGTGCTTGAGGTATCACCCCTGCAATCCGCCTAAAAGTATCCGCAAGTTGCTTTAACAATACCTCTTGACCTGGTGCTATCGGAGCCTCACCCTCCACTGCTCTAGAGGCGTGTGACTCGCTCTCACCTTCCTGTGACATCCTTCTAAAAGAACAACAACTGCTTAGTTCATCAGGGTAACATGGCATGTACATTATACTGACTTATGCATGCAAGCCCGAGGAAACTAAACCTAGGGCTCTGATACCAAAATTTGTAACATCCCTTCCCGGTCCATCATAATTGATACTGACTTATAATATCAAGCTGATGCTGTTTACAATAATAATGTAATTAATAATTACAAAGACATGATACTAGTTTTCAAAAATGGAATGGGACGCCAACTGCTCCGCCTTTACATGCCTGAAAAGAATAGGACAAAAGATACACATCAAAATGAGTTAGCTACCCTGAAAGACCGAGTCTTCTACAGATGAACTGCAGCAGTTGCAAGCTGACTCTCTACGGCTCAAATCTTCAAAACCTGCAGGTTTAAACAGTTAATCGCTGAGCAATAAAGCGCTGAGCAATAAAGCTCAGTGGATATCTCAACTTATAAAGAAACAAGTAAGCACATACATATATAGAAAGAACCATGTAAACACCTATGGATACTTAAGGATATAAACACATATGGCACGTATAAACACATATATCATGCTACTTCCATTTTACCTTGATGATCTTTCTTACTGTTTATAATACTGTATGATTCAAGAAATGTTATGTCAAGATATCTGTATGGCTCCATAAGGTTATAGTGAAACCGAAGTGATAAGAAAAACTGTATGAAACTGGATGAAACTGTGTGCTTGGCTGCTATGGCCTGTATATAATCATATCCACTCAACGGCCTTAGCCGGAGTACCAAACTTATGGGCGCAAGATCTGCTATCCATATGTCGGCGAACATAGCCTTATCTACAATGGTTTCTACCTAATCCTCAATGGAGCATAATGTTGGTATGTCAATATATAAACAACATCAATTCATAGTTCATAACTTCATAAATCATAATGTTTATTTTGATTTCACATCATGTATGCTTGCATGTTGTTTTGATACATGTTGCGTGAATGTTGGCATGTTGTTTTGATACATGTTCTAATGTTGTATTTTTGTTGTAAAATGATTGGAGGCATACAAGTTGAGCAAAGGAATCTAATTGCATAGAAAATAAAGTCCAAAAGTGCATGAAAATACAAGTCGTGAGCGCGTCTTGCACAGTCGCGAGTGCACAAAGCACACCTAAAGGTCAGTGAGTTTCCAGGTGAAAGTCGCGAGCACGAAAGTGAAAGTCGCGAGCGCGTAATGTGCAAAATGAGAGTCACTGAGTTTTAGGCACAAGTCGCGAGCGCGCAGTACAAAGTCGCGAGCGCGTAAAGCACCAAATGAGAGTCAGAGAGTTTCAGGTGAAAGTCGCGAGCACGCAAGTGAAAGTCGCAAGCGCGTAATGTGCAAAATGAGAGTCAGTGAGTTTTAGGCACAAGTCGCGAGCTCGTCATGCAATTCGCGCGCGCGCGTCGCGTTTTCCAGTCTGTACAGTCTGTACTCTTTTGGTTATATCTCTCATTATACAACTCCGATTTGGATGATTCAAAAACCCATGTAAAGCTAACGCATAGAGGAACAAATAACTCTTCTATAGCACTTCCTAATTCCATCATTAAATGGGGTCAAAATCAAGATGAAGTTACTAGTAAAATTTCCAGCAAAACCTGTTTCAGCATAAACTCTCTATGTCTTCGGTTAGTGGCACTTGTAACTGTAATTCCATCGTCAGAAGTGGGGTCGAAAATTCCCAGATGAAAACGTTACTTAAGTAAAAATTTTCCAGGCAAAACCACCTGTTTCTCGATGAACTCCTCTATGTCGCTTGCATTATAGTTCCAATATCCGATGGGCTCCCCTGTTTATTCTCTCACCATTACGCAGGTCACTCCCCACTCTAACCTATGAAGTGCAATATAATGTGATCATTATGCAACCAACACCAAGCAATACAATTCTAGTGCATTTAGAGAATGCGTAAATGAAGGAGAGATATCAAACCTTTACTTCCAAAAAGCTTGAAGCTCTTTCTTAACCTTTCCTTTCTTCATACCTTTGGAACTCACTTCACTATAAATAAGATTCTTTCTGACATATATTTCTAAGACGGGAGCAGCCAGGAGGGGAAATTGTATTTGTTCATCAAATTATAGAACGTTACCAAGCATGCAAGGGTCTTGACGTTACGGGTGCGTTCCGCCTAAGGGGAAGAAGGTAAGTTATGAGTTCTGAGTGGGATTCAATTTAGCTACGCATAGCCAAAATTGGTTGGAGAAGGAAGGTGATATACGCGCACAGACATAGAAAGGAAGAATTGTAATTCGCATCTATAATCGATATTTGTAGAATGATGGGGAAAAGTGAACCTGGTCCATTTACCCGATTCGCCGGATATAACCAGTGTTGTCCTCACTTTCCCGATTTTCTACATCCGTGTTTACTTACTTGGATAGAAGAGAAGTTGAAGTTAAGGCTTAACTACCATGAAAATGGATGGAGAAAGGAAGGAGATGAAGAAGATGAAGATAACGATGAAAATGGGAAAGTGAACTGGTTATTGCGGGTAGGCCATCAAAATATCAAGGAATTTTTGTGAAACTTCCTAAATGGTACCTCAATTGTCAACAGATTACTACTGAAGACCCAAGCTTGGTCTTTTAATGCAAATAAATCCTCGCCCATATGCTTTGATCTTTTCTCTCAATCAAGTAAGTCCACTTATAATCCCATTCTACCCCAACCAGGTTTGGTTTGGCCCGACTCCACTCAACTCTATGAAATGACTCGACTCAATACTAAGACTCGACTCGGTAGGATGTCACAATTTGAATTTACATTTCTTTTCTTTTTGTGGATTTCTCAAATAGATCCATAATTATTTCATAGCATATAATTATTCCTATTAACTACTAGTCAATCTTTTCCACATGAATCAAATTTTAATTTCAAACGTTTGCCCTATTATTCACTAGCCACTTTTAATTCTACTTAAAACACTCAAATCTTACCCTTCACACTAATTTCTCTAAAGAAAGTTTTTACACGCTTCTTTATTATATTCCGTTATTCTGCCTCATCTCAATATGACCTACTCAGTTAACATTATTTGCTTCACATTCAATCACATAATTAATCAACCTTTTTCCTTTTATATTATTTTAATTACTTCATTTAAATTCTACATGTCGAGATTCACCTCAATTCAGTACTTTTTGTTGTTCTTAAACACAATTTATTGTTTCTACATCTGACTCTTTTTAATTATGCCAACAAGTCTCTATTCTCCTTCATATTATACATAAGTAATTTACAAATTTCCTCTTCTTACATCCTTGAGTTTCCCCTTGGTTAATTGAGGATTTCTTGTCTAGTATGATTATTTATCCTAGATCCTCCTTTTCTAACCCTTGATTTAATGTAAATTAAAATTTCCACTTTTTAATCCTTAACAGTAACATTTCTAGAATTTGATCTCTATTAATATATCACTATTAATTTCTATAGGCCTAATTTGAGTCCTCGGGATAGACAAGATAATAAAAATTAATCAAACATGCAATCATTATAAATAATTTAAATTCTAGAATCAAATAAATTTTTGACATGCCGACAAAACAATAAAGCCAAACAATTAGTTGCAGCTTCACAATAAGCAAACAATTAAACATTTTTCTCAAATCATAGTTCAAATAAACTCACTTTATTATTATCTTTAAAATGCCAAATTCTTTTCTAAACACTTTCAAATAATTTTTTTGAAGCAGTGCCTCTTGTTGGATCAAGGTGTACTGGGTGATCAGGCCATTACACCAATTTTCAACTGATCTTCTGCTTCAAAATGGATGGAGGGGATTTAGTGTACTGGGTGATCAGGCCATTACACCAATTTTCAACTGATCTTCTGCTTCAAAATGGATGGAGGGGATTTAGCAAAACTCAAAATATTTATTTTATAAACGTCAGTTAACCAGACCCTTTTATAATTCACTATCATTTATGTAATTTTAGTTCTCATCCTAAGTGTCATATAGATTTCCTTCCATCCTCGTATACGATGCGTCCACCGGCACTAAAATGGAATTCAATCCAGACTACACCTCCCTTGTTGGTTACGGCCGATCCCAACATAGGAGCCTTATATTCAATTTCCTAAGTTCCGCAATTGATTCTTAAGGTCTAACTTATGCTCTGATATAACTTTGTCACAATCCATTTCCACGGGCCAGACCGGCACTAGGACCTGGGTGGGCTTAAGGCCTTCGAAGCCAGTAGTAAGCTTGTATTACTTCAAAATCACATTCTATTCACAACTGTGGATTCAGGCCCAATAAATTATTTCACAAATATATCCAAAGTACAATCCATATAATAAATATTCATACTCTATTTAGTCATTTACAACCCATTTGGAATACAATTACGGAACTCTACTCCATAATTCACTATCCTTTGCATTTACATATTCAATACAATGATTATTAATTTTATCATTACATATTCAATACTATAACTGATATTGTAATTTATTTTACAACCCATTTGGAATACAATTACGGAACTCTACTCCATAATTCACTATCCTTTGCATTTACATATTCAATACAATGATTATTAATTTTATAGATCTGTATCTCATTCGATTGGACTCGCAGGATTCTTCTCTCCATCTATTACCTGAAAAGGGTGGGAGGGGGGGGTGGTGAGCGCTAAACTCAGTGAGTAGGATTAGATAACCCTCTCACTCCACACAATCATACAAATGCTAAAATATTTTAATCTGGCCACCCGTTTAGTTATATGATCATGCAATTTATCACACAAATGACAATACAACATCAATCACAATTATTATCACTTTCATATAATCATATCACATGAAATTAGTCAGTGGAGTCACCGAAAGCCCGATGAGCCGTCCTCCCACATGGCCCATCCACTCATGTGTGCACCAGGGAGCCAATTTCCCATTCTGGTCGACTGGTATAATCCTCACACGACCAGTCCTCTCATTGTTTTTCCAGTCTCTCTTTTCTTTTTTCTTTTTTTTTTATACCAACAGGAGGCAACCCGGTCGTCTCTATCAAATCTAAATCATCAGGCACTCACAACAGGAGGCCACCCTGCGAGCTGCGATCAGAACTAGATTATCAGGTGCGCCCAATAAAGAGGTCAAGTTTTCCATATCATCCAGATCATAACAGTAGGTGCACACGGGCGCCGATCTCCCATTTATATGGCTAACAGAAATCAGAATCAGGATCCATATATATAACGGTAACGGTAATGAGAATCAGGATCCATATAACGGTAACGTCTCACAAACCCATGGTGACTCACTTCATCCCAATTCCACACAAACAATGCACAGTAATATCACATCACAGGTAATCAAGCAATTTTTAATATCAACAATTAGTGCAGCACAATATTTAACTTCAACAACTTAGGCTCGCAGCACCAATATGCAATTCAACTAAATAAATGCATGATTAGCATTTAGTCTGTGGAAGTGCAGATGATATGCAGATTGCCGGATGATGCGGAAATGGCAATTCAACAAAATAATGCATGATAGCATTTAGTCGTGAATGCATGAATGCATGCGGATGATGCGAATTATCTAACACTACTCACAGTTCTTTATTGTCCTTTATAGGACTATCTCTACTACTGCACGCTTCCAAGTCTAGTTACAAGTCTAATTACAAAACTGAGACTAAATTTTGAGTCACCTTTTTAATTATGAATTTTGATTCTTTTTCAGGTAAAAAATTGAACGATGGACTAAAAGGTTACTTGAAAGATTTTGAAGATTTGGTTAGATTTGCAATCCGTCAATATCGCTACAGCTCCAAAATATGGAAAAAAAAGTGTTCACAACAGTTTTGTAGACATTTGCCGTTATTTGCAACAATCACAAACTGATAGGAGGGTAAAAAAAAAAAAAAAAATACATGTTAACTTAAATTTGTATGAGAAATTTTTTGAATTTACGAATATAAATATTGAGTATTAATTTTTTCATCTAATTTATGTTTTCTATAAGTGAAATTCACGACAAAATTTATGCTTTGACATCCTATTTTTTATATGCAGTTGCAAATCAATTTATGTGTTCAGACATCCTATTTTTTGGAGTTACACCCAAAAAATAAACTTCATCAACAAAGCAGATTTGATGCTGAGAAGGTCAAGCACTCCTAGATTTTTGTTTAATTTGAAACTTCTTTCACTGTATTCTTGTTTTTCACGGTGTTCTGGTTGGAAGGCGAAAATTCCTAGCAACTCTAGTTTAACCACTATAAGAGATTTTCAAGGCAGTCAATGGAGATATACAGAACATTTTGGGATCATTGAATTTTTCAGAAAATCCATTGCTCACAATGAAGAAACAATATCTACGAACCGGGTATAGTCCATCTTTCAAAAATGTTTTTGCTTTTCTTTTTATTTCTCTTTATGTTATCACAACGAAATTCTTTATAATGTTTCAGTCACGTAGAAAGCTGTGGAGGATGAATGAACTTAATCAGACTTTTCCAGGGGTCATTTCCGCATTTTATTGGACAATTATTGGAGTTGAGCTAATCAATTCAAATACATCTTGTCCCATGGAGGCTCATTCCTATAAAAATTACCTAACATTTTCTTTATAATTTTTTTTTTCTTTGAAGGGATGATAATTAATTTGTTGATATAATTTTTTCAGGTCACATTATTTTCCGGATCTTCCTCTAGAAAAATACCTGTTCCATGATCATCCTTTTATCACTCTTTAGATTACCAGGCAGATCTATGAATAGGTGATGTTGCGCAAGTATCTACAGGACCTAAATCATCTGGGGATGCTCAATAACTTTGGCATCTATTAATCATTTGAGTCATCAAACTCTTTCAGCTCTTTCATTCTTTCAAGATCCAGTTTGGCCGAAGGTCCTCCAATTGCTGTCTTACCTATGCTCCGAGAGGCATAAGAATTGGGCTGTAGAGATTTTATATTGATGGGTATTATTCTTCGTATCAATTAATAATCAAGCGTCCAATTAATAACAAAGAGAGCATCAATATAATTAAAACAATAATTTCACGAATAGCATACAAAAATTCAAAAAATATAGTTAGAGCAAGGGTATATTGTGATAACAATAATTAAATTATAATCCTAAATTAATTGGGATTCGCTATGTGATCATTTATTTTTATTTTGTTTTATTGGGGTCGGATTGTAATTAATTACAAGTAAATATGTTTAATTCCATCCAAAAATATAATTGGTGAATTTAAATTATTAATTACATAACTAGAATTTCACATATATTTTTAAAATGGAATTACTTGTTCACTGGGACCCATATCCACAAATCATTAACAAACCTCAAGTCACCAATTCTATCTTTTACAATTATACATGGCCATGCTAAGGTAAAAATTAAAATAAAATAGAAGTAAAAATGAGTGATCATAGAATATAATTAAATGATGGGACCCATACCACAAAATCAATTAAACAAACACTCAAGTCACCAATTCTATCTTTTACAATATATTTTACATGGGCCATGCCTAAGGTAAAAATTAAATAAAATAGAAGTAAAAATGAGCGTTGATCAATACAGAATATAATTACTGCGAGGTACCCATACAGAATTGAATGTATATATTATACTTATAAATATATATATATATATAGTCTATATTGCAAGATACTCATAATATATTAATATATATATATATATATATATATAGTCTATATTTGCAATATCTATATATTATATGGAAGAGGACAAACGTGTCAGTCTTGTTGATGCCCCACACGTGTGCACTCTTGCAATATTCCTTAATTATATATAATAATTGTTATTTTGCAAGGATTTGAGCCAGCCATAGCTAGATTGAGACTGTCCTCTTCATGACCATCTAGGGTAAATAGATAAAGATAATGTAGACAAAAAGTACATTAGGGATCAAGTGGAAGAGTGGAACCAGCGCCGAAATCAGAAAAAATAATTAGCGGGAGCAAACAACAAATTCAAAAATTACAAGAGTTGAAGTAAAAAAAAATTACTAATTTATAGATAAAAAAATAAATTTTATATATTTTATAAGATAAATTTAAAAAAAATAAAATTAAGAGGCGGCCCTTGACACCGCGGTTGTGTGGAATCCTAATTTAATTGGTTACATTCAAACCATAATTTAATTGGTTATATTCGGTTGATCGCAAAGTTGGTTTTGTTGGAAGTAACCAATTAAGGAAAGAACAAATAATGCCTTGTAAAGGATACTTATTTGCTCAAAAATGGGAGAAAGTTGGATTGTTATGATTTTGTCTTTGCTCATGTCTAAAAAATGATTTTGAAAAATATAGTTGTTTTTAGTGCATAGAAAAATTCTCAATACATTTTCATGAAATTTCAAATTTAAATCGCGTTAAAAGTGATTTTGGAGAGTGTCAATAAAAATTATAATCTGCATATGTATATCTCTACGCTCGAAAAATTTCTCATTTCTATAAAAATGGAAGAAAATAGAAGAGTGAGAAAAAAAATTACCTAAATTGAGTAACAAAATGGTGCAAGAAAATGGAAGCTTCAAGCTTGGCCAATCTAGTCCAGGACATAATCTTTGTCCACCTCCAAATGGAGTGAAGTTGCAACTGCTCATGTCCTTGTCCTGTGAAATTAATTAATTAGATGCTTAATTAAAAACAAAAAAGAAAATAATATATAATAATTAAAAATTTTAATTTCTTACTTGCCACCTCCAAGGATTGAATTGGTAAGGCCAATCATAGTGATTTTCATCAAGATGAATTCATCCAAGGTATGCAAAAGCACACCATCCCTTGGGTATCAAATATTCTTTTATCTCTATATCCTTCATTGCCTTTCTCATTACACCAATTATAATATTTCCTATTCTTAAAGTTTCTGTGATTACCTGTTTAATTATTCAAATTAAAAAAAAAAATTAAATAAACTAATCAAGAAAATCATAGCATAGAATGTAATTAACTTAATTACCTTCTGTGTAAATGGTAATGATAAGTAATCAGTCCAATTTAATGGCTCCCCAAACTGAGCTTTGAGACTTCTCAATTTTCATGTTCTCATCCTCAAATTGTATTTAATTATTCCAATTATGAAATAATTAAGCAACCTTAAACTAAAATCAAAAGAAAAGTAGCAAATAACAACAAAAGATAAAGAAAAGAGGTCCTAATGATAGTTACAAGTCACACGTGAGGAGTTTATTTTTTAAGTTCATTCTTACCTGTGCTTCTCATCTTTCTGCAATTGTATGGATATATTTGTGGTAAGTTGTGCTAATTTCCAATTTTGTATGTGCGATGTATTTTTGCAATTCTAATCAATGGGTATGGGAATTTTCCAATTTTCACATTAGGTTTATTTATTTGTGGTGCGGAATATCACGTCTATGCTTATTCCTAATCTCTTGGGTTATTCAAATATTTTTTGGCCTTTTGTTTCTTATCTCTATAGTTTGTCGCTTTTCCATAGTTGTCTTTTCTGGCATTTTGTATCTTATTTGGGCTTGCAATATGTTTTATTTATTTATTATTTTTCTTTTATTTTTCTTTAGTTTCTGGTGTTACCTGTTTAATTATTCGAATATTTAAAAAAATATTCAAATTTAATTAAACTTAAGTCTTAAGTAAAATCATATGTCGATAGTGAATTGTTTTTATTATTTTTAATCTACTTTTTATAACTTTACCTTCTGTTTGTTAATTAGGGTTTTTAATTTTTGTATTAATGTTATTTATTTATGTTTTCTAAGTTTTTTTTCTCCAATTTAGATTTGGGGGCTCTCCTCAATATTTCCTGTTATGCTTTTTTTGTAGATATCTTTCTCCATTTTTCATGTTTCTTCTATTTCTTTCTTTATAATTAGTGTAATTTTAATTTATTTCCCATTTTGTAAATAAATTAGTTGCATTGCGCCTTTATAACTAAAATCAAAAGAATATTAGTTACAAATAACAAACAAAAGATATATCAGATTAAAAGTAGGTCCTTAGAATGATAGTTACATAGTATCACGACTGTTTGTGGATTCAAACCACTTAAATTAGTATTTTGGATGTCACCTTGATTCAATTTTTTATGAAATTTGTACTAATTTTTGGACATTTAAAAATAGTTAGAGTATTCACGTTATATGTTATAGATAGGGTGTGGGGTTTTAAGATTTATAATATTGCGCTTAGTTGTGTTATTTTTTCTTTTGTTTATATTGTCGAAATAAGGTTTTTTGTTTAGATCTGTCATATGAAAGAATGGTTAATCTAATCTTGTAAAGGTGAGGTGAAGAAGGTATATAGGTATATAATGAGGTAATGATAGATATATTTTAGTATTAATTAATGAATTGTAGATTTGTTTGTTCGAAGAGTGGTATGTTTGCAGATTGTTTCATTGTTAGCTTGTCTTGTTAGTTATCTTATTTTGCCATATTTTAGGGGCTCTTGTTTCCTCAATTTTGTCGGCTCTGTTTTGGGAGATTTGTGCTTATTTGTACGCTTTCATTAGACCTAATGTCACCAGTGTGAGATCTATGTGTCAATCTTTATGAAATAATTTAAGATTATGAAACTTTTGTTATTATATTATTTGGCTCCTCTATTTTCTGAGTATTTTTCTTTTGTTTAGTTGTGATTGGAGTTCATATTACATAGTGAGAACATTAATACTAAGTTTTCCTTTTCTGAAGATCATGTACCTGTTTTATTGCGCAACTGTAGGTCAGATAATTTATACAATATGACAATGCGAAATAAGAGTTTGATGATTTTTTGCCCTCTTAGTTTGTATTTTTTATATGTTTGTTTTTAATGTATCGCCATAATTCTCCACATAAGCATGTACGCAAAGTATAAATATTGATTTTTGTTGGATATGAACAATTAATAAGTCAATGGCTACCTAACATCAGAGTTGGGTAAAGAAATAGTAATTTATATGGTAGAGAGAGAACAAGGAAAAGAATCAGTTGAACTAAAAAATTGTTAAAAAATTCTAAATTCAGTATTCCAGGGCGTTATATGGGGTATCCTTCTCTTATTTTGTGTAGGGTTTGGGAGCATCTGGTTTTGATATTTTGCTATATTTAATAATGATTTGGGTCACCTTGTGCTGTCATGTCTCCTTATTGATTAATTATGTTTGACCGGTCACAGCAAACTAGTTAAAGTTGATTCCTAATTGGTACAGAACTGCTATGTAGGATATGCGATGTATCTATAGTAATGTTTAATTTGTTCATTATGTTATAGAGAGTATTGTGTAATGTTGGGTACTGTCTTTGTTTGGTCGCATCCAGATGATATAATGAACATTCGAACCTTGTGTGTGTCAATTATGGAGCAAAGTCTAAGCACTAAATCTTCGTGATTATATCTGTGAGAACAGTGTCATTTTTGAGAGGGGTCCACGTTATAGCATAGATTCCTATACTTCACAAGTGGATAAAAGAAAATGCCTGCGAATGTTCGTTCCAAGAATGGAATAAGGAGAGCTTAGCAATGAATGTAGAATATCTTGGGTATGGGATTTTGCCTCTAAATAACTGTTTAAGAATAAGATTGTCTTTTTCGTTGTCTTTTCATTTTTGGCATTGCACTCTCTTCTCTTTGTTCATACGGAATCTTTGGTGTGGTTCAGCCTTCTCGTTGTTCATCTCCAAATATTTCCACTTTTAGTAGCAGTTTGCGGTAGTGCTTTGGTTTTTGGATTTTTTTCTTCTGGAATAGTGTTCAACTGCTGGGCGTGTGTTCAATAAGCTTGTTCCAAATAGCGGTGGGTTTTTGCAGTGGAAATTCTAGGGTGTGCTTGTTGGCGAGAGAGACTGTGTATTTTGCAGGTGCGGATGCATACCTGTTTTCGTCGGAAGGGAGGTTGTTGTCGTGTCTTGTTTTCCTTTTGGACTTTGTCTTTTCCTCTATGCGGCCTTGTTATCTGTTTTTGTTTGGTCTTTAGTTCTTTATGAACTATATTGTGTGCGGTAGGTTGGAGAGATAGAGTTGAATTAGTTATAAAAAGCGAATACGGGCGCGATGTTTTCAAGTGTCTGAAATGAGATATAGTGTCATTTTTTATTATTCTTCCTTCCGGTTAGGTATAGTATCTGTCTACGAGATTTTGAGGTCTAAAGAATCATATATTAGTTATACATGTGTGTTTGTCACTATCAGCTGTGTGGCTAAGTTGTTCAAGATTAGCAGATATATATCGAATAAAATATTGGGTGATATATTGGGGTATTAAATAAATAATAGATTAGTACGACTTATCTTGCGCCTTAGATGGATAATCTAAATATTATGAGACCTTTTCTCGCAAGCGAGTGTGATCTCGTTTTATTTAGAGTAACATATATAAAAGATTTGAAGTACTCGTAGTTCTACGCCGAAATTTATATTTGCCATTATTTTGTTGATCTATCTTCTAGAGGCTAAATTTATTTCAAGAGGTATGAATGCGTCCTAGAATCGATTACTAATGAGAATTGCGAGCTTTAATGTGGGCTCTTTTTTCGTGGGTGGTCATGATTTTAATTTCCAGCATTTAATGCTAACTTGGAAATTGTATAATTCTGGGGCTTTGGTCTCATTTTCTAATACGTGTTGGTTTTGTTAACAATTTATTAAATAGATATTTGAAAGTCTTTTGTAATTTTATTTGGGAGTTGTTTTGGGTTTATTGTGTGATTGTTACATATTTACTATTATATATGGTGTATTTTTATTATATTATGGGGGTTGGTAAGTGAGTTTAAAGTTCTAAAAGGTTTATATGGTTCGCTATTCCATTTTTGTGATAATTTTCGTCAGTTTGTTCTTAATATCAATAGAGTAGTTTCAATCTGAAATGCATTGTTGTGATGGTTCCAATCTTAACGCGTCTGGCGGGCTTAGTCGCGTAGATTTTGGGTATTGGGAGTAGAGCGTGGTTGTTGGTTTTTTTTTGATCCTGGGGGTAACGCGCGAGTAACCAGCTTTTGGTAGTTAGGTTTTCGTGATTTCTTTGAGTTTCTTTGTCAGAAGGAATGTAGATTAATCCCTTATGGGGGCTAATGTGAAGAGATCGGTTTGTTGCATGCTATTTTCGCATCTTATTATTTATCGAGTTTTGTTGTTGAATGTGATTATTTGTCGGCTCTGGTCGTTTAGTTGGATTGTATCTTTTGTGGGGTGTCTATATGACTGGTTGATAATGAGGCGAGCGGCCGTAACAGGATATGGGTTAAATTTTTTTTTTATGGTTTGTTCTTTTGAGGTGTTAAATTTTGAAGAATTTGATTTTTATGATAGTTTCAGGGGTAAGATAGTATTCGTAGATAGTTATGCCTGCATGACCAGACGGAGATATTTATGTGGGGATCGCAGAGGATGTTTAGGAGTGTGTGGTAGATTTGGTGGCGTTTTCAAATTGGGGAAGCAAATCAACACTGTATCTAATTTTGTCAGATGTTATTACTTGATGGTGGGAGAGGGAGAGGGAGATGGGGGGCTCTCTTATGCTATGATTTTGTGTCTTTTCCTTGCTCGATAAGTTTGTATATGTATGTGTTTGATATTCAATTTCTTGACACTGTTTTTCTTTTCAATTGATACTCTAGTTTCGTGTTGGTTGCATATATCTGCTTTTGTTATAGAGGTAAGTTTATGGATATTATCCTCTGCATAGTGATGCTGCAATATATATGAAATGAGCACCTAACAAAGAGTTAAATTCCTAGGTGTACTAGTTAATGAAAATTTTATGAACTCATAAATAATCAAATAGACCCAACAGACTGGAATTAGTGGACAGATGTTAGATTCTGAGTTGTGCTTTTCAAGAAGCAAATCACACTTATCTAATCAGATATAGGATGGAAGAAGAATGGCCATCAGATTTTCTTCCTTGCCATATGAAGTATTTGAATCAATCTATCACTTCTTCAAGTGATACTGAAATGCTTCTATAGGTTCCTCCTGTCACTGTCATTTGTTCAGGAAAGCCAGAAGGATCTTTTATTATCAACAGATTCAATGATTTCGAAAAGGAACAAATACCTATGCCTTTCTTTATCTGGTGTGCTGCAGTCTACTGTACCATGGATCTACTATGCTGGTTTCACAGGTGAAATGGGCTCATATACAGTTCTAAGAGATGCTTCAGCCACGCTTGATGGCTCAAAGAGGCAATTTAAAGCCAATCAGAATCAATTTCTAAAATATAGAGTCAAAAAGCATCACATACATCACACTATCACAGAACCATGCATATATACTATGTCACATGGAACAACATTCAACGTTGGAAATTAGAGTTTGCTATGCAAGTGTGCAGCAACATCTTATGTTCACGAATTCCCAAACAGATATAAGGGCATGTCAATATATAATATTGAAGTAACGGAGAACTTTGAAATGCACACTTGTCATAGCATCTCATTCATGGAAATGAAATTATAATTTAAAATGCATGAAGCAGATAAAAACAATGTGAAGTTACTAAAGAAAAAATATACCACGGTCAATGGAAAATAAGGTAGCATGTGATACTCAAATGGGCTTGACACGGTGCTGACTGAGAGCAAAACAACTAAACAGTTCGATAATTTTGATGCAATCACTAAATCACACATGGGAGACTAGCATTCATTTGCTGATGCCCTTTGACAGTTTATATATTTAAAGAGCCTTCAGAATCCTTCCCAATATGCTGCACCACAGTCAACTGCAAGCTGTATTCGGTTATTCATTTGAAATAAATAGGCTCCAACTCCAAGATATTAGCATGTCAAATAGTCTCCAAAACTTGTTCTCCACTACAATTGAAGCTTTAATTCCCGAATATGATCAATTTAATTAATCACCAGCAGGATAACTGCAAGATGTCACATTCTCTCTCCAGTTATGCGTCTATGGGACCACACCCCAAGTTAAAGGCCGAACATTTTCCTCCCATTGACCTCTGCAGGTAAATCCTTTTAAGGTGCTTTCTTAACTTGCTAATGTAATGGAGTGATATTCTAACATGAGCTCACTATACGTGCACTCAAGCCATGTTAATTGGGAATTTCATCAAACATTACTGCAAAAGTAGATAAAAGATTGCACAATTTTTCACATTTAGGCCTATATAGTGATCAAAGTGCATGACAATTAGATCTCTGAAATAAATATGGAAATTCATGCCTAACTCAACTATTTGGTTGCCCATAACATAGGCTTTAACCAGTTGGAAATCTAGTCTGTGCGAATTCATAATATCAAGAAGTTTGCAATATTTCTTTTTCCAATGATCTATTAGAAGCTTCATTTGCAAGCTAATTCGATGGCTGTCAAGCACTGTACAATTACTTATAGCATGAAAAGACTGAACCAAATGGGCTTTTATTTGCAAGAAAAATTGGGAAAATTGGAGATAAAAAAAGCATTTTCTGTACACAAATATGATTAATATATCACCATAATGACAACCTGTACTTCAAGTCCGATACAAATTACTACTTGGTGTGTTTTGGAATATTGATATCATTCACATACCAATGCTTTTATATACAAACAAGAGAAGCAGTTCTGCTTAGAATCTATTATGCAAATCATGCTCAAATCTTTACACCTTATTGGCTCTCACCAGGTTCCAGTTGTCAACAGAAATTACAACTGGAACCTGTTAAAGTAATTAATCAAAGAAAAGGAGATCCTTGAAATGCAATTGAAACCAACATGTCCAACAAAAGCTCTGAACCCTATTATCCTCCAATAACAAATCAAGAATGTTTTCAAGAAAGAGAATCCAGATACTCATTTTACAATTCCATGATTTGAAAAAAATTTATGCACGGCCAATAGACATATAGAACTAGACAAATATCCTCCCTTCAGAAGCCAAAAGAAATTCAAGAATCCCTAAGAAAAACCGAGGCCTTCAAATCTTTCACAAGCTCAAAGTTACCTTATCAGCAAATACAATAAACAATAGTACTAAATAATAATAATAAACCTCTCCCATCCAAAATCAAGATACCCCTTTCAGTATTGCCAGCATCAAACCAATAAATATGCCCGACATACAAACAGAAATGAGTAGAATTTGGGAAAAGAAAGTACCTCCAACAGTTAGATTGACAGTCAAGATAAGGGGCCAAAGGAATTTGTAACGTCTAGCAAAGGACTCCTTAGGAGGCTGAGGAGGAGGAGGAGGAGGAGGAGGAGCTGTAGACTGAGACCCCATTCTGTACGACTCAGCAGCAGCTGAAGAGGAGGAGCTGTAGACTGAGACCCCATTCTGTACGACTCAGCAGCAGCTGAAGATGCTGATGCATACGGTGTCTGTGTTGGTGTTGGGGAAGAGAAATCTTTTGCCTTCAGTTGCTCCTGAAATTGCTTAAGCTGCGCTGTTATTGCAATAAAAGAAATCGAGTCAACAACCAAACCAAACTCAAATAATTGAAGAGAAGAAACAAATAAGAAAGTGTTATGAAGAATCTTGGGAGTTGTTGCTGTCAAATTTACTCGCGATGACTTTTATTGGATACCTTTCTTGGGCTTGTTGGCGTAGAGCTTTGGACCTGCCTCACTCATTGTGTCTTCTGATATCAGATTTCTTCTCTCTCAGACTCGCTTCTTCCTACTTCCCCGATACCGCGCGACTGCGACTGCGACTGTTCTTTGTTCTACTTAATAGTTAATAGTACTGCTTCTGTTTCTATTCTCCTGGATGCTTATGTCTTCAAATGGAAAGAATGGATTTTTTTTTTTTTTTTTTTTTTTTCTTGTATTCTTCAAATGGGAAAGAATGGGATTTTTTTTTTTTTTTTTTTTTTTTTTTTTTTTTTTTTTGTAATTTAGGTTTAAAGATAGTCATTTTTCAATTGTCGTGAAAATTAGCATAAAGTATTTAAGCCAAAAAAATATTATTGTTAAAAATTGAAATTTCCATCTAAGAACAGTAAAATTAAAATTATTAGTATAATGAAAAATAATCTCAAATTTTACATTTTTATAATTTATTAAAAGACTCACTTTTTTATTTATTTTGATTGCTTTAATAAATTATGATCAAAAAATTAGAAATTTTAGCCTTTTTTTACTTTTAAAATATGAGTTGTTTTCGATTAAATCCAAATCTAAGCTACAACAAATACCATGTACCCCATCATATAATTCCTTCTCAAAAAAAAAAAAAAAAAAAAAAAAAAAAAAACATATAATCAAATTAACAGGAACGAAGGCAATACAATTAGAAATATTAGACAAAAAACGAATGAAAATTAATTGCCGAAATGAGCTTGTTATCCTGTACTGGTTACAAAGAACCATACTGATTTTAAACTATTGTACAGATCAAATAATAGCCATGGTACTTTGGGCATCATTCAATAAAGTCATATCTTACAGAACTAACAGCCCTATATTTTCAGGAAGTTAACAATGAAATTAAAAAAAAAAAAAATGATAAAATGGAACAACGTTTAGGCATGACATCTCAGGTATCTATGCTCTGGACATAAATTTCCCTTCAGTTATTGATCTCATAAATCAGCTCCATGAGCGGCCACCACCATAACGCCTCCCACGTTCCCGGAAACTTCCATAACCTGATTCATCAGATGCAAAAACAAAACAGTGCTTTAGCAACTAAGAACATATTTATACATTACAGGAGAAACAGAGCTATCATCAGGTCATATGATTAGATAATCAGTCTGCAATAGTGTTAATGACTGGGGAAAAATGGTGTGATCATAAAATCATAGTTCATCCAAGATTGCAAGATTTGACATAAACTTACAAAAGAAAAAGAAAAAGAAAAAGAAAAGAAACGAAAGGAAAGGAAAATATTTTACTAGACCTATCAAGTCATTGTTGATTAGACCAACAGGTAACAGCAGTGGCAGATCTTGCATTCTCAAAATCTCCTTTGTGATTTTGGATCTTGTATGGTACAGGACAATAAAAATATAGCAGCAATGATTGTCAAGTTATACGACTGTCCCTTTGAGCTTATAATTACAAAGTCAGACTTCAGTTACAACAAAAACATGTTCAGAATATCAATTTCCACCATATTACATAAAAAAGGTATATGCATCCGAAAAACTTCCTACAGTCAACCAACCTGGAGGAGGAGGTGCACCACGACCCATTGCAGTCAATTCTCGACTGACCTTCTGCCCAGCTTCCTCAAGTATGGTGATAAGTTCCTTAGCAAATCTGGCATTTGAAGCTTTGAAGAAAGTGTAGGCTGTTCCTTTTGCTCCAGCCCTTCCAGTTCAACCAATCCGGTGAACATAATCCTCAAGGGATCCAGGAAAGTCATAATTGATTACATATTTTACATCCTTAACATCTGCCACCAAAATAAAATAATAAGATAAGGAACTGGGTACTGAATCACATATTTTACATCCTTAACATCTGCCACCAAAATAAAATAATAAGGAACTGGGTACTGAAATAGGCAAGTCAAGAGAAGGTGCTCCCCTCAAAATCCAAGACAGTTCTCCCTTGCAAGCCAAAGAGAGATCAGATGCCCGAAAAGATATTTGAAGGGAACGACATGAACTCCAAATTTTGGAAAAAGATAAATATCTACACTTTCTAACCACCAGCATGACACCACCAATCAATAGATTAGGATCAGAGAGCCCATCAAAGGTAAGAGAAGCCTTGAACAATAGCAATGAAATGAAAATGATTATTTCCTTCATGGTTGAGATGGGATTATGCCAGCAAGGACATATCACAATTTAAACAAATACATTTAGAAACTATGGACGAACAGAGAAACCAAATTATGTCAACAAATAAGATGGTGAGTAAGATCAACAAACAAGATGGTATATATTTACCTAATCCACGAGCAGCAACATCTGTTGCAGTCATTATAGGACTTTTGCCAGCTTTGAACTCTGAGAGGACCCAATCCCTTTCTGCTTGACTTTTGTCTCCATGAATCGAAAGAGCGGGCCATCCATCCATGCGAAGCTGCCGAGTGATCTGGTCACAACCTTTCTTGGTATCCATAAAAATCAGAATTCGGCTGCCATCCATGATATCCTCCAGTAACTTCACGACTTTTGTCTCCATGAATCGAAAGAGCGGGCCATCCATCCATGCGAAGCTGCCGAGTGATCTGGTCACAACCTTTCTTGGTATCCATAAAAATCAGAATTCGGCTGCCATCCATGATATCCTCCAGTAACTTCACCAGCCTGTAATACAAAAAGGGCTATGTCAAGCTGCTGCTAACAAAAACACATCTCATATTACCGGATATAAATGACAAGAAAGTACAAATATAAGAAAAAAACATAAAGTATATCCTACTTATTATATTTCTGATTTTCAGAAACAATGTCAACATGTTGGCGTATTGCATGATTAGCTTTCAAATCAGGAGATCCTATGATCACCTGCATGATATCAAAGGATAACAGCCAATTAAGTAATAGCTCATCAATGAAACTCAAGTTAGAATCTAAAAACCAAAAGAGACTTCAGAACTCTATAAGATACAACAAGATCACACAGATATGAGATTATTCAAAAAGAAGACTACGAAACTTCAGAAGCTCAAAAGCCCAATGAAAAGGAAATAGTCAATAGCATCTGCAACTGCATCAAACACAAATGTAAAATCAAAACTAATTGCAGAAAATAGCATGTCATGGGAATCAAAAAAGCATTATCCAGTAGCTTACTTTGTATGGGTTATACAGAAATTGCCTTGCCAGTTGTTCAACCTCTTTAGGCCAAGTAGCACTCCAGTACAAAGTTTGGCGATCTGGACGAATCTGCCAAAAAATAGGAGATTAAGTAATAATCTTAAGAGTAAGCAAGGAAAATGCTTGCACTACTACACATATGAGAGAGAAAATCAATCTCCTAACCATATATATACTTGTTTTAATTTTTTTATTTTGCTTCTGGTGTGGTGCACTTGACAATTAAACTATAAGTCAACCATTTATAACAATACACATTAGAATATTTAAACAGATGCCAAATTTTTCTTTTTACTTCACAAAATAAAACTCCTATGTAGTTTATTAGCTGCCTATGTTTTATTACTCATCTACTAGTGCGGTGAAATGACAACTGAAACTTCAAAAGCTGAATTAGAAATATGAACAATCCAGTCCCCTAATAAAATATATGCACGTAAAATATCTAATCTCTCCAACTATGAACAAATTGATCCTTAAACGAGACTGGCATCACTGAAGAAACCAGGACAAGAGGAAAAAGAGGCATCGGAGACTAACACTGTTGTCCATGTGAAATTCTTACTGTAAATGACATTGTAAGATAACTTATATATAGCATGTCTTCTCAAGAAGAGGTAAAATTTCTTATCAGAAGAAGAGACAAGCCTAAAAGCAAAAACCTGAGAAACAATTTTTCGTATTTGAGGCTCAAACCCCATGTCTAGCATCCGATCTGCCTCATCCAGCACCAGGTAGGTAACCCTCCGTAAATTTGTATGATGTGATTCCAACATATCAATCAACCTTCCAGGCGTGGCAATAACAATTTCAACACCTGTAAAGGGGCAGAAATAAAGGAATAGAACAATGACTGCTATATTCATCAATGGTAGATTGACTGCAGAGTTTAAACAATAACAAAACCATCATAAACTCAATTACCATGAATAACAGCATAGCCATTTCATGAAAGTCAGAATACAGTATAGAAGCAATGTCGTCTCAAACCTAGCCGCCACCTACCTTTCTGGAGATCGCGCACCTGAGGTCCCTTTGGAACCCCACCATAGATACATGTATTTTTAATTCTCGATGATGCACCAAATTTAGCAGCTTCTTGTTGTATCTGAACAGCAAGTTCACGTGTTGGAGCTAAAACTAATACAATTGGACCATCCCCAGGAGCTGGATAAAATAGAAAGCAAATTATACTCACCCAATTAACAACAGCACAAAAAGGAATGTAAAACAGCAAATGAGAAGTTCCAAAAATTAGCAAGGTACTCTTTTACCTAAAATGGGTTGCGCATTGACATGGACAATAGCAGGTAATAGATAGGCCAGTGTCTTCCCAGAACCCGTTTCAGCAATACCGATGAGGTCCCGACCCTTCAATGCCATTGGCCACCCTTGCGCTTGTATGGGTGTGGGTTCAACAAAGCCAGCTTTTGTTATTTCTTGTAGAACATATTCTAGAGTAAAAGCAAACACATCCTTGCGCATTGACATGGACAATAGCAGGTAATAGATAGGCCAGTGTCTTCCCAGAACCCGTTTCAGCAATACCGATGAGGTCCCGACCCTTCAATGCCATTGGCCACCCTTGCGCTTGTATGGGTGTGGGTTCAACAAAGCCAGCTTTTGTTATTTCTTGTAGAACATATTCTAGAGTAAAAGCAAACACATCCTAGTGAGAAAATGGCAGAGAAAAAATGAATTTTACAAATCTTGGATAAAAAGTTTGCAAATCTCAGTAAACTAGTTGATTTGAATAGTGAAAAGAAGATCAAGGTAACCAACAAATAGCCAAAATTCCTAATTTGTGATGGTAACGAAAATCAGGGAAAATAATGGGCTTTCTCAAAATTTATATTGAATACCTGGAAACCCCATGTCACGAAAACTCTTGACAGGTTTCGGAACATCACGGCCTTCTACAGTAATTTCTCTTCTCTGCCTATACTCATCAACCTCCCTCTCGGACATTGCTGCAACTGATGGTGACTCAATGTAGAAATTCTTCTCAAATGGAGTCAACCCATCCAAATCCGATTTCCTCGGTGAGTCAGCACCATAATCTCTCCTCTCAGATGAGGACCGAGCTGAACCGGAATAAACAGAACCCCCTCCAAAACCTGAATCACTAAACAAACACAAAACTCATAGAAATGAAGAAACAACGGGATCAAATTAACCCCATACCAGCAGCAAGTAGTTCATTTCTAAACAAACTCAAATTCCCAAAAAAAAAAAAAAAAAAAACAGACAAGTTACTAGGAAACTATGTAACATTCTGTGGGGCAAAACAATTATTACATGGTACAAGGACTAGAATTTGAAATTATTTAGCACGTTTGCTATTTGGTCAATCGGTACCCAAAATCCATAATTAATTGCCACTAACTTTCAAAATTTATAAGCACTATTTCATAATAATGAAATGAGTCAGTTAAACAAGAGCGAGAAAAAACCTCAGAAGGCGAAGAAGAAATACACCAAATATAGAAGCGATAAAAATTCGACTTGGGTCGCTAAACCACCTCAAATAAAAGTGTTTGACATTGGGTGACTATATAAACGAAGTTCATATGATTAACTGAGCTAAAGATATATTGCAGCGAAAACAACATATCCAGAAATAGCTAAGACTTAAATTGAAGCAGATACTTGATGTTTATGCCTAGTGCAAATATATATGATCAACTGAGCTAAAGATATATTGCAGCGAAAACAACATATCCAGAAATAGCTAAGACTTAAATTGAAGCAGATACTTGATGTTTATGCCTACCATATCCAGAAACAGCTAAAAGACTTAAACTGAAGCAGATACTTGATGTTTATGCCTAATACACAAACTAAATACATAAACGAATAAGCCTGCCTATAATTGTTACCTTCTCCGATCACGGTAAGAAGTGGGGTCGCCGGAGCGGCTATCGTATCGGCTCATGGCTTCAGCTCTGCTAGCTGTGGATTATTTCAGGCGTAGATATAAAATTACTTTATCTTGGAATTTAGGGTTTTAACAGAGTTCCACATATAGAGTTTTATCGTTCTCGTTCTTCCCTTTTCTTTATTTACTATTAAAAGAATGACAATAATAATTCATTTATTTAATTACAAAATTAGCCTCAACCTTTTGGTCAATTTTCAGAAAAGAGAAACGATGGGACGGTAACCTATGCTACAACGACAGACTCTTTTTGGTGATATATAAGACAGAACTAAAGTTTTTGACTATCATTTTGGTGGCTCTGTCGTTCGAAGCAATCAGGAACGATAGGCCGTCTCTGTCCCCTTCAGCGATCCTTCAGTTTATAAGAGAAAACGACAGTCACCGAATTTAGTCGTTTTGGGATTGAGAAATTCGGTTTTGTTATCCAAAACTAGACCGACCGGGTCAACGTGAACTCGACGACTACCTATTAGAAAACGACAGAATTCGTCGTTCCGTCGTTCGAGAAATTCAGCTTTAGCTTCAACACCAAAGTCAGCTATCAAGAGCCCAAGATTGTAAAACGAAGCCTACCCAATCAATGGACCAAGAAATGATGCAGGGCCATGGCTACCAAAATACTTAAAGCTAAAACCTTTGTCGCATAATTTCCCAACTGAAACGAGCAAATGTCAACTGCTCTATCCGCAATGTCCTCACAAATAGTAAGAGCTTCATGGGACACCCAGCAAAGACTCTCATACAATCCCAACGCTCCTCGAAAACCCAAGAAAAACCCTATTTCCCAACCCAACTCTTTACCTCCGACACCATCACCAACGCCTTCACCATCAATTACTTTGACTCCTCAAGCAGTTTCAGAACTTCTCAAGCGCAACACTAAAGCTCAAGGTGACACCAAATTTTTAAAGTTGCGATATTTTTGTTTTCATTGGGTTATTAAGATGCAAAGTGAAGGAAATGGCAATTAAGTTGTATAATTTTTTTTTTTTTTAAATTTAGACTTTAAAGCTTGACGGTTGTGTTTCTGATTGGAATTTTATTTAGCGGTTGTAACGAAATTTGGTGATACTTATTTGGGCTATGAGAGATGGATGCCCAGTCCACCAAAAGTGGAGAAGCCTCGATCAGTTTATAATGCAGCTACTTTAGCTTATATTGGTGATAGCATATATGAGGTGAGTTCTGGGATTATTTATACTCACTGAACCTAGAGCTTGTTTTTGATATTTAGTCAATAATTTGGTGATACTTATTTGGGCTATGAGAGATGGATGCCCAGTCCACCAAAAGTGGAGAAGCCTCGATCAGTTTATAATGCAGCTACTTTAGCTTATATTGGTGATAGCATATATGAGGTGAGTTCTGGGATTATTTATACTCACTGAACCTAGAGCTTGTTTTTGATATTTAGTCAATATATTTTTCATGTAACCAAAATAATGCGCAAGAACACTTTGGACGCTAGATTGTGGGTGTTTTTGTTTTTCTTTCTCTGTGGATTTGGGGCATCAGGTTGTAGTTTGCGATTATTTTCTTTGCTGCACATATCTTTTATTTAATGCACAAACTCATGAAAAACGAATGGCATGACTTATTAGTGAATAGATAAGGAATGACTTCTAATGCTGGCAAAAATATAGGATAAAGAATTACTGCACAAACTCATCCATCCGCAAATTGTTTAACTTAGAAGTAAGAAGTTCTTTATGACAAGAGGTTGACGATATGCTCCGTTCTTATATCATTGTTTATTATAACCTGCAGCTATACGCTCGAAGGCACTTTTTGTTTCCTCCATTAAGTATTGACGAGTACAATGATCGTGTAACAGCAGTAGTACGCTGTGAAGCACAGGTATGATTTTCCTAAACTCTTTATCTCTTTGCACTTTGGGTGCTACTGTACATTTTCTGTGCCTGAATTCATAATATGGTATCAGTTATATCAAAATCTTATGATTCACAATTTGAATCATACAATTCGATTCAATTTTATGCTAAATGATTCGAATTTTATGGTTGAATTGGAATTGAGCATGAATCTTACGATTTGAGTATGGAAAAATTCAATATAGAGAAAGAGAGCAAGAAAATATAATTCTATTAGAAGATGAAAATGATGAAGGGCTTGAATTTGGAAATGATAATGAATGAACATTGATTTGGATAGGAAATTTTTAATCGCTTGATACTTTTACTTTGTTTTTATTTAAAAATTTTAACTTCATAGTTTCATATTTTGAGCTTGACAACTACACAAGTCATTAGGTTCTCTATCATTTTGTATTTAGTGCATAATTTGGAATTGAAATGTATACAAGTACATATTATTGCGATTAAATTTTTTAGTATCTTTTGAAAAAATTAATGGGAATCTATCCTGTGTGTGTATATAAGTACATTATATTTTTTGATAGTCTATAATTCCTTACGATTTTCTTCGTAAAATCTTTACTTAAATACCCTCCTTCCCCTCCTAGGGATGCTGTAATCTGTACTGTAAACTTTTGTTGTTGTACATAGATCCAGTAAGAGGAACAGGGAAATTTTATTTCCACTCTCTTTCCTACTATCAAGGGTTAACCTCTCTCCCAAGTCTGTCAGTTCAGCTCAATTTTAACTGTGTGTTTTAAGGGTAAATCGACTCAGTAGAATCTCTCTCTTGTATATAATTTTTTATATATATAATTATGAGCTCTTCTCCCCTTTTGTACTTACCATTTTTTGGCTTTATTTTTAGCTGTCTAGATGGTAAATCGGTTGCAAAAAAAAGACTGATTAGTAATTAGTCATTGATTAATGTAAATATAGTAAATCTTATTGTTACCTCCTTCGTTCTCTTTTTCCCCCAATAATTAGGTGCTTACTTTATATAGATGTCTATTTGAAGGAGTTTCCTCTGTCATTATTTGATTTAAATTTCTACTCTTAAATTTTATGGTTATTTGTGCTGTTAGACATGCTAATATCTGTTTTTTTCCAATCAGGATGCGTTGCTTCAGAAACTTCTTAGTGATGATTGCTTATCAAAAGAAGAAAGGTATGAAAGGCTCATAACAATCTGAAGAATCTGAACTTAAAATGTTTGGTTGGTGGCTCATATTCAAAGGAGAACTTAGTTTCTCTTTTGGAGTGTGATGATGGCTTGTAAAATGAATAAAAGATTGGACTTTTTGGTATGCTTGTTGGAATTGAGACGATATTTGAGGTACAGGTTTGTTATCTGGTTGTGAGGCAAGGAAACATGAAATTTGCCTTCTCATTACCCCTAATAAGATTTACCCATGCTGAGAGAAGTACATTCTTTCTGTGGAAGAATATTTTTCATTTTCAAAAAGTCTATGCCTGTGGAGATAATTGTTGGAGAGATTTTCCAAAGACTCAGATTGTGAAACTTAGAATATAGATTGTGATAATATTTCCATGATTTTTAGTTCAGTATTGTAGCAGTCCCTTAAACCAATTAATAATGAACGGATGTGTTCTACCACATAAAAAGAAACTGATGTATGTCTATTAGTTTTAGTTAGAAAATGCTTTTTGATCATGCCCCTTTTTAGTTATTTTTTGTTGCATGCAAAGGTGGAATGGGCGATCAGTAACAAGAATGTATCTTCTGCTATTGTTATGATCCCTTGGACCCACAATCATCTGCAACTTATAAACCGACTACTAAAATCCATAGTAGTACATCTATAATTTGTAAAATTTTGTCTTCATTAATGGCATTTGATAATTCTTAATGCAGAGATGTCCTTCGTTGGGGAAAGAATATTGGTTCAGCTAAAACACGGACAAAAAAACGTGCTGGAGCAGCTGTATATAACAGAGCATCTTCACTAGAAACACTAGTTAGTGCTCTTTTTTACCATCTGGTTTTACCACATTACTAGTGAGCTTTTGAAATACAATTCGGTGTGGTTAAATATGATTCATCTGCTTGCTTAATAGTTGGCTATCCAATTTGCTTATTGATCCTCAGAAGTCGGTTGGCTTCTAACTCAGTTGAAATAATTTTGTAGGTTGGCTACCTATACCTGACAAATGTAAATCGTTTAGAAGAAATCATGCTAAAGTTGGGGTTTTCAACTGGTCCATCTTCACAAATGATTCTGGAGGAAGCTGAGAGTAAGTTAACAACAATATAGAGGTTCTCCTTTCAAATTTGTGAAAGCATAACCTTTTGGAGCACCTTACTATCCTACTTCCTAAATAGCTATGGGGCATCATGTGGGTCAGTGCAATGTTCATGTTTTTAACTTGCTAAATTTACACTTTGGTCGCTTATTTTTTTTTAATCTTTTAATTCTTCTGCATATGGAGAAGTAAGGAGCTTATTATTGGAATATCGATGGCGTTTGTCATCTTATTGTCAAACTACTTGGAATTCCATATCTTCTGAGTTGATTAGCGTGTGGACAATTCATTTATGCTCTGAAATTGGTTGTAGCCTTCTAATATTGGTCAATGATAATACAGTTTATACATATGAGTACAGCTTCTTTTCTGGTCTCCTGTTCACTGGCCACAATCATGGATACTCATGTTATCCAAAGGCCTTTTCTTTCCCTCTTTTCACTTTTCCCTTTTAAGCAGCTACCGTCGGCCCTTAGGCCCAAATATTTCTTCGTCTGCTTTATGGATCATATTCGCCTTTTACTTTTCACATTTAGGCCGTACTATTCTTGTAAAAAGCCCTTTAGATTTTTGTTTGATCTTTAAATTAGGCACCATGTCTCTGTTTTAGTCTTTTTTGCATGTGTAAATTAAAATGGAATTTCTGTTTCATGAACCGCAGAAAATTCTCTTTGGACCTCCTAGGCAGTTGATAAAGGAGTCCGAAAATTTTTTTTTAGTAGTTTCTAAAAACTCCAGAAATTTGGTCCATCTACACTTCCCATGTATGATTGGGACTTATTATTTATATATAGTATTAATAATAACTGATTAGAAATTGCTGAACCACCAACTACTGGGATCTCATATATTGCTTCAGAATCATAATTTTTTACTCTTTAATGTTCTAATTTCCATTTTGTTAGTCAATGACAATGCACTAACTAATTGATTCATCTGTTTTTTTCTCTCCCAGGTGAGCAAGCGAGATAGTCAAACTACGATCGAGTTGAACTGGAAACTGCAGGTGTTTTTTAAGTCTTCAATTGTTGATAATGGAAAAATGCCATGCTTTGTATGCATAGTTTCTAGGGATATAAATTCAATTAGTTCAGAATTTTATCCTTTCAATGAGCATAAAACAGAGCATTCCATATCGTACAGAAGTTGTATTGAACTATAAGAAGTGTGCAATTTTTAGTGATGGTTACGGATTTTCCTAAGCAAAGAAAAATTGTTGTAGATGAAAAAGAGCTGGACATTCCTTTCAACAGAAGATGCATTTATGGGGAGTATTCTAGAGGATTCCTAACCAGAAATTTTAGAATGTTTGATTAAAAGACCTTGTTAAAGATGTGCCAATCCAATCTCAATGGAAGGTAATAAACCACAACCTTCTGCAGCTGAGGTTTAAAACTTCACTTTCAAGTTTCATTTTTTTTTTTTTTAGATGGTTGTCCTTTCTTTAAATTTTCTTTTTCTTTTTTAAATAAAAATGAGAAGAACAAACTTGATGCAATGACTTGGTTGATAAGGCCTATCCAGTTATCCTTTATCAATGGGCAGAAAATCATATACCAAGAAGCTATGGCGTTTAGAAGGATAACTGATGAAGACTTGTCCTCCTTGGAATTTAGAAACGTGTTTGTTTTTGTTTTTTTTTTTCCAGAAATATTATGGTACAATGAAATATTTTATAATAATCCAGTTCCAAGTGATTTTGACAGCTCATGCTAATTAAAACAATTATTTGATATTAATGTCAGGAGAGCATCGAAGGACTCGAACTTAAAACGCACCGAGTCCAAATCCTTAGCCATTAGACTAGGGATTAATTGCATCTTCATCTTTATCCTTATCTCCAATTAATTGCAATCTCCTAATAATTAATATCACATAATTGTATGAACAACTAAGATAGATACTTATCATCTTAGCCTTCATTTATTAGAAATGAAGAAATCCATGTAGTGGTGAGTGTGTGCATTATTTCAATTAATAAAATCTTTTAAAAAATAATAACAATAATATAAATAAAAAATCACAAGTTCAAAGGTATGGATGTAGATTGTTATCTCTCTTGAATTAAGAAAATAAAATGCAAAATAAAGGGAAAATTTGTATGTACAAACCCTCACCTTAGTCTGGATATGATAATGACAGGCATGCCCTTTTCAAAGAGGATGGCCTATGCAGAAAGTACCTTACATTGCAATTGTGGGTTTGGACTCAATTGTTATAGTGGTCCAAAAGGAATATGGTTGGGTCCTCTTTGCTTCAAAGGAGGACAGAATCTATAGAGGCCAAACTCATTCCTCAACTAATTGTTGCACATTGTGCTTCTAAATTCAAAGAGAAAAAAAAAAAAATAAATCGTTAGGTGGGGGGTCTTGGCAGTTGAGCCCTATGGTCCCTATTAATGGTTAGGTTAGACAATAACCAAATTGCAACCATGTTTAGAACATGGGTTTGGTCCCATTTTGACAAACATAGCTATAGAAAGGAAAGGAGACACTGAGTTGTAACCAAGAGTGGTAAAAGTGGTTAAACCATATAGTTGTCTAGGTTGGACTCAAAGTTCAAATTTACCTGCCAACTTAACTAACTACAAAGACTGCATAAGAGAAACCATGTCATAAATTACCTAATTAAGAAGTGGTTGAAGGAGGACAAATTAGAAAAATAATTATATTTTAATTATTCTATATAATATAATAAGTATAGGTAAAGTCATTTGCAAGGGAAGAGAGAATTGCGCCTTTTTTTTTTAAATAAAATAAAACACGCTTTTAATCTAAACAGTTAGTTCACTTTTAATGTTTGGATGATATTTTTAATATAAAATTCTTTTTGGGTCAAGGTTGGATCATTTTATCTCATCCTCTATACGTGTGTGAAATTTTATTCTCATTTTTATTTCTTTGATTTTTTTTATGACTCGCATTAATTTTTCGAGATAGATGTTATTGTCCCCTTTTGATTTGTTACCAACAAAACAATTTATTTTTTAGAGTGATTATGATGCTAGAAAAACTTATTAGATAATTTATTTACATTTCAACATCATTAACCAAATCTTCCAAGGATAAAAAATTGGAAGAAAGTAATGCTTTTTTTAGGGGAAATCAAAACAAATATTTAGGATAAGCCCAATTTGCAAAAACAGATAAGACCAATTCATGTAAGCAAACACTTCCCTCCATTCTTTAGTAGACAAATCATAAATGTCACTTCACCATTCATTTTATTTTCTAAAGCAAAGATCACTTATGTGTAAGAGTAGAATATATTGTGATGACAAAGACAATAAAAACAATTTTTTTATATTTTCATTTTTCTTTTTCTTTTTCTTTTTGTAATTTAAAATTGCGTAATGTGATCAATCTTATCCTATTTCTTGCTTTTATTACCATCTAGGTAATTGCGTATAAGACTCTATTATGTTTCATGCTCTAGGCATTCTTCAATCGAATATAACAATAATAAAAAATAAAAAAAAAAAAAGATTATTGAGAGTGACCTCACGAGGGAATGACTTTTGAGTCACTAGTGGTCTAACGTTTCATAATTTAAAAAGAGCAAGACCCTATTTGAATTTAATGATAATTTATCAATTAAATATCGTCTGATTAATCTTTTCATGTTTTATATAAAAAAATATGAGAAAAGATAATTTATATTATTTTAAAATTTTATGAAGTTTGGAAGGCTCAAGCTCCCCTTAGTCTCTCTCCCCACCCTCCGCTTTTAGATTTTCTATATCATAAAAGTTATCACCAATTTAGTGAATGATATTTAAATACGAGATTTACCCATATAATATGCAGTCCATAATATTCTTTCTTTCCCATTTTACGTATAATGAATTAGAAAATAATAATAATTTGAAAAACAATACTTGAATTAGATTGAATTAGATTTAATTTTCGCTAAACAATAATAAAAAATCTCATTCTAAACATTGTATTATATTCTATTTTTAGAGTGTATCGAACATTAATCGAGTATTCAAAAAGGAAGGGGGAATATTTGTGGCAAGTGGTTGCCAAAAAGTACTCGGATTTGAAGGGTGCAAAGAATAGTTTTTTGACTAATTAACTACAACTTTAGTTTTACATATTCACACGTTCATGAACCAAGTGGACCTAATAATGCATAAAATGGCTAAGTACCCACCCACACAATTCCCTTTTTGGACCTACCTCAAAGCCCACATCAGGAGAATTTACTGCTGTACTGGATTAACTTCATGGGCCCACCAAATCCATGCACTTACATGACCGAAGATGGTGACCTTCATGGCTAGCCATGCTCTGTATGTGGCAACCTCATCTACATAATTAACAAAAATACACATGCATATTGAACTCCATTTCTTTAAGAAAAATATTTTATATTTGAAAATTATTTTTTAAAAAATATTTTTTCTAATATATTTTTTTTTAATTCGTTAGAGGACCAATGAGCTGAAATAACACTATATGCTACATAACAGGGTAGCCATTCCCTTAACAAATTTGTGAAAATATTTGTGATCGGAATGATTCAAACTCGAGATCACTTATTTCTCGCATCATAACTTATTTTTTGTCTATGTTAAATTTCTTCCATACAATCTTATCCAAAATATTCTTAAATTTATATTAATTAGTTTCTATTTTTAAATTAATTATAATTATAAATTGTTTTTACAAGTTTTTTTTAGTAAACATCAAAGCTGTTCCAATGGATTATGCTTACATTTCAAATGGTGCTACCCTTTTCTGCTGATGTGGCTTTCTCATCTTGTTACCTTAGAACCATGGTCCCTCTTTTTCTTGCTGATGTGTAAACCTCATCCAGTTATCAGATGATTAATAGAAGAAACTGAAATTGAAGTGACTTGATTCGAACATTAAACTGTGATTTTCCATTTGGTTAGGCCCATTTTGATTCTATTCTTCCCAAAATTTGTAATAACTGATTTTAGCTTGCATGAAATTTAGGGTTTAATAAGAAAAAATTCAATATTTTAAATGAAAATCATGAAATTTGAATCTAAATTTATTATCAGGTAGTGTATTATTTACTATTTACTATTAAATTTATTGTTATCAAAATCCAGCACCAAGTTAGGTCTAAAAACAAGAGCCAAGCAAAAGGGTCTTTGGAGTAGACAAAACTTGTATGCAACCAGCTGGAATGGAAAACAACACTGGCCTGCCCCTCTGGCCCCAGTAAAAATAATTAAGGTTCAAAACAGTGGAATTAATTAATAAAAACAAAGTGACAGACCAACATGGTTTCAATTTCAGGATTCCCTTAAAAGAAAATATTTATTTCTTTTCAAAATATAAATTATTTAAGATTTTTATATAAAAATTAAAAAAATAATTAATTTTCTTAAATCATAACAAAATCAATAATTATTTAATAAAATTACACTTTATCTCAAAACTAATAATAACCGTGAAAATAGTTGTTGTATCTAATATAAATAATAATAAAATTAGAAAAAAAAAATCACTTATCACTTTTTAAGATACTCAAAAACGTTTTATATGGAATGAAGGGTGTAACCATTTAGGGAGAGAGACCCATTAGTGCATTGCAAGCAGAGAATGCATATAAGAACACAAATAAAAAATTTAAAAAAAAAAAAAAAAAAAAAAAAAAAAAAAAATGGAATGAAGGGTGTAACCATTTAGGGAGAGAGACCCATTAGTGCATTGCAGACAGAATCATAAAGACCAAATAAAAAATTTAAAAAAAAAAAAAAAAAAAAAAAAAAAAAAAAAAAAAAAAAAAGCAAAAACAACATAAATGCTTCAAAGGTCATCATATAATTGAAGTGAGTTTGGATACTACAAACACTCCCAAGTTTTAAATGGGTAATCATTGAAGCCTGCAGAAGAAGAAAGAAAGAAAGAAAAAGGGGAAAAAGCAAATTGATATATCTATGGTGTTGCGTTTAATGTATGTATCTAACTTATGGTTGTTACCCAACAAAAATATTGATAAATATGATAATGACTTCTAAAGGAAAAAATCAAAGCTTGAATGCAAAATTAAGAAAGTGAAAGATCAGTTATTAGATTGCTTTATCAGTTGGGGGAGTTGGTGCAACCCATTAAAACAAATTGCATCTCAACTTTCTAACTCCTAACCATTTTTAAAATTATATTACAATAAATATAATTATTGTGACTATTATTTAATTTATTACAATTTATAGTTTAGTTATATTATCCAACTTATGATACTCAAACCAGGGGTGGCCACGGTTCCGGAACCGAACCGAAAAGGTCCGGTTCCGGTTCCGGTCCTGTGACAAAACCGGTTCCGATCGGTTTTTTGGCGAATCGCATAATTTTAAATTTTAAATTTTGAAGACCGGTTTTAAAAAAATTATTTGAACATAAAAAATTAAAAAATATACCTAAAAAATTAAAAAATACTTCAATTAAATTTATTTTTTTAAAGACTTTAACATAATTAATAATTATTTTTCTTTTTTAAAAAATAAATTCAACTGAATTTATTTTCTTTGTGTATTAAAAAAAAGTTCTGAACATAATTTTAAAAAAAAAAAAAAAATTCAACTGAATTTATTTTTTGTTTAAAAAAGTTTGAACATAATTTAAAAAAAAAAGGGGCTTGAACTTAATTTTTTTTAAAAAAATTAAATTAAATTGCATACGTATCCTCTTGGAGTTTAGAGAAATTAAAACCCACGTAATTAAGAGATTTCACAACAAAATTTAAAAAAAAAAAAAAACTGATCTGACAGTTTATAACGGCTAGAACCGCTGGTTCGAACCGGCGGTTCTAACCGGCCAGGGAACCAGCGGTTCCGACCGGTTCTCTAGAACCGCCGGTTTCGGTTCCAGAAATTTGGAACCGGAACTGAACCAAAAATCTTCGGTTTCAATTTCGGTTCGGCCCGGTTCCGATTCTCACCGGTTTCAAACCGATTCGAACCAACGGTTCCGATTCCCGTAACCGTAATATGGCCACCCCTAGTCTCAAACCCTACCAAATAAATCACAGAGTCATAGGATTCTTTTTCTCATGAAATGGATACTATAAATTGATTGTGAGGGACAACTAACACATCACCATGATGAAATCATTTTTAACTAAAGTCGATATGTCTATTTATTATTTACTGATTTATTTATTTTGTTAAAAAAATGACATCACCAGTCCATTTTCAACATACAATATTATATTTTTCTTAATTTAAGATACATATATTGATGAGAGAATAGAAAATTAATTAAATTATTGACAATATTCCACAGCCAATTAAAAAATTAAAAATATATGTATAATATTTAACTTTAATATTTAAAAGATTTCAATTAGGAGAGATATAAGGGAAAATGACTATATAAATATATTATTTTATTCAAAATTCTAGCTTCAGTTTTAAAATAGGATAACAATGTATCCAAATTTATAAATTAAGGTATCCGAGTTACAAATATCAAATTATATAATTTCACAATAAATTACAAAATGAAGGATATTTTTTTTAAATTTATTTTAAATTAACCTATATAACTCTTCACGTCCAACGCATCAAAATCAATTGTTATGCAGCATACTATATAATTAATTTCCTCAAAGCCTCAATAATACAATTTTATTTTTGATTATAATTTATATCCATTGACATGCAAAACCTCATTTTATTATATATATACGAATCAAGATTTTTCAAACAATGTAAATTGTTCCCAATGTGGAGTTACAGCCATCATTCTTGACATGTTTGGTTGTCTTATATATATATATACAAAGACTTCAAAGGAATTTACAAAATATGTACAATACGTTATTTGACAATTTAAAGAAAAAAATTTAAAGGACTAATTTATTATATCAATTATTGCAAAAGTGGGGGAAAAAAATTAGCCACATGCAAACCATGTTCTCTTTGATTATTTGGCACAAACCAAGCGTGGGATGCTAAATTTTCCAAAGCAAAATATGAATTGGGCTATTGACAAATAAATGTGCCACTTGGAAATATATGTATATGAGCTGGCTTTATCATTGTGTTGTAAGAAAATCTATTACTCATGGCGGTGGTGATGATAAGTGGGGGCCAAATGGGCTACCACAAGTGGGGTCTACCATAACTACTATTAATTT
This sequence comes from Jatropha curcas, assembly GCF_014843425.1. The sequence continues at coordinate 285,964 of NW_023591748.1, read as the reverse complement.
TTAATGCAGCTCTTCAAAATTAAATTACACATGTAAAAATTTATAACTTTCTCACTTTATCAGTTGTAACTTCTTGAGTGTGGTAAAATTTTTAATATTACTTTATTTCTATCTCTAATGGATCTTTGCATTTCATTTTCACCCTCTAATTGTTTTTTTTTTATTCGAAAGATTACTATAATGTTAGAAATTTGATTCATAAAAGAAGTATTTATGCAAAGAAAATAGCGATAAATCTTAAACCATAACGATCTCATATTTAAAAAATATGAGGTATTGTTAATAATATCAATCCAAAAAATTATTTTGTACAAAGAGTGAATAGCGCCGATGATTTTTGAATAAAGCGTTATTTAGATTCATGAATTATTATTTTTCTTTATCAAAGGGAATTCAAACACTAACAACAAATTCATATTTTTGTCAACTTCAATCATTGTATAATTCAACATGCCATGGAAGTTTCTCTAGCATCATGTTCTATAATAATATGATAATAATAGAGATTTAAGATGCGAAATTATAGTATAATTAGAATTAATTAGCATGGTCAATTAGAACTAGTGGGTTGATTTGCATATAATAATAATGTATTTTTGTTTTTTGGCACATGATGTACTAAGGATATGAATAAATTGAGTCTTTTGAGTGAAGATGTCGTTTAGTTAATAATAATTTATTTTCTATTAGCGAAATATTTAGCATTTAGAACCAATATTGCATTATTTTATTTAAAAAATTATAATTATAAAATTTCCATTTCATCACACTAGCAGGAAAGTCATAGCACCGCAGCTTCTAGGAGCGTGGTGGTGACAGCAAACAATGGCAATTTGGCCTTAATAATTTAAACGGCGCAGTTTTAGCATCATTGACATTACTCACCGGGAAATTATTACTTAGCCTCCCACGTGAACTACTTGGGCTGTTTTTTACTTATGATTTTTATGTTTTTGGGTACAATTCAATTAAAAACTTAAAAGACGGAGCTTTCTACTTATCATATTAAAAAATATAATTTTAATTTTAAAAAAATCATTTTTGAATTTTTAAAGGAATAAAATTAAGTATATAGTTTTAATTAATATTAGAAGACCGTTCCACGTGTCTCTTCCTTTTTGCTAATGGCATCACTACTCCCTTTTGATTGGCAAACTTCTTATTATTATTATTATTATGCTTCCTTTTGATTTTAAAAATTGGCTTTTTTTTTTAAAAAAAATATAAATATATAAAAAGAGAGTATCTGTTTGCTTTTTGTCCTAGAAATTGGCTTGCATTGGAGCTTTGACATCCGACACCCAAGTTATGGTAACTGCTTATTCTCCATTCTTAAAAGCATCACTAGCAGGCTACACTGTCTGCATTTCTTCACAATTTCAGGATTTATTTAACTAAATAGGCGAAGCCCTGCATTGCACGGATTATTTATATTTTATAAATACATATCAAAGATCCATTTTCTTTATGAATTTTTTAATTGTTGTATATCGTATTTATTAAGTTGTATTTAGTATATTATTAAAAAATCTATTTTCTCGCAAGTTGTTTTATTAAATTATCATCTCATTTATGAAGTTATTAAATTATAGAAGTTGTATGCCATTGATTTATTTTAAATAACTATGCAATTCAATAAAATGTTTAGGCTTTAGTTAAAGTTTATAAAGGTTTTAGTTAAAGTTTATAATTCAAACAATTTATCTTGAGATAAGGAGTGGCAAGGTTCAATAGAAACTGTTTAGGCTTTAGTTAAATTTATGAAGTGTTAGTTAAAGTGTTAAGATGCGAGAACAGATTTATCTTTATCATTAAATAATTCTTACAAATAAAGTTTTCCCAATTCCAAAGTGATGAGTATGATAGGAGGATATAATTATTTATTTTTAGAGTTAAATTATGTTAATATGAAAGTATAGTGGTGAGTTGATTTAGGTAATATTAAGTGGTAGGATTTTTACAACATTGAAAATTCATATATGAAAGCAGATGCTTTTCCCCTTTGGCAAGAAAATATAATAAGAATTGTTCTTGAGTCAAAGATGAAGGCAGCAGATATTTCCAAATGCTCCCATGAGCTGGGTGGGTCCTGAGATTTCAAGACCTAATTGAGTGTGTGCGGGACTAATAGGATTAATAATAATAATGTTTAGCAATAACATAAATAGAAAAAACAAAATATGATGGGTTAACAATGTAAAACTAATAACTAATAATTAAGATGAAGTATAGCAAGGTGAGAGGAACTAATAATTAATAATAAATAATATAGCAACGGAGAGAGTACCTTATAAGAAAGCATTAATAGATAATCAGTGGAAAAAAGAATGCATATAACTTTTTTCAATTAAACTAATATTACGAATTGCATTCAGATTAAGACGGAATAAAAGAAGCCTTCCATGTTGTTTTCTATATACTTTCGTTCTTCGAAGAGTCTTGAAACAGAAATAATCAATTTATTAATTAGTAGAATATTCAACAATTTGGGAATGTTTAGTAATTAATTACTTGATTTCATTATATACATGAAATCACTTGGCAAGAGACCAATACAAATTTATCCCAATCCAAACAGCAAATTCACTGTCACTTAACTAAATTAAAAGAAAAAAAGATTTTTAAAAAGCTACATACACTTCATATGTATCTAAATAATTGCTCACCAAAGAAAAGATTTTTTATTCACCCATAAGTGGAAGATTAAGGAATATAGAGAGATATATAAATCATTATCGATCCAATCCATCGCCATGAATGTTTTCTATGTTGAGTTAATTTTATTATTTATAAACAGTAGGCGTTAAATTGGATAGCTAAGTTTTAGGTAGACTTTGTAATTCAAATAATTTGCTAGTGTAAATAATAATGTCATATGGATAATGTGATCTTAGAAAAATATTAAAATGTCATATGGATAATGTGATCTTAGAAAAATATTAAAATTCAATCAAATCATAATTTGTTAGTGTAGATAATAATTCTATATGGATAAAATGATCTTAGTAAATATTAAAATCCAATCAAATTATAATAAAATAATGAAAATTCAAAAATCTATAAAAAAAAAGATAAATAGTAACGATGAATGGAAAGAGTGCATTGAATTTATTTTTTGCTTCAGAATTATATATATATATATATTGCGAGATTTTGATAGATTTTTTTGTTTCTAAATTTAATTTAACTTGGTATATCATAAGGTTTCACAATAAAAAAAAGATTTTATTTTTAAATAAAGTTTATCTCGAACTCGAAACTTATTTAAAGGAATTTTATCTGAATATTTGAATATAAAAACGCATGTGACAACAAAAAATGAAGTTACAAAAATGCAGCTTTTATAATGACATGAAATTATATGATTCTTTCTGTGATTTTAGGTATAACCTTAGCTAAGTTGCCCTGCCCTCCTTCCTAATTTATCTTTTTTCGTTTTTGTCAAAAGAAGATGTATCAATTCAAAAGTTTGGATTTAAATTTTGAATCTCAATTTATTATTTTAATTAGAAATTTCGTTAACCGCGTCGGCCTACAGTGCCCTAAATTGTTAATTAATTATTTTAATCTCTTGATTTGATTCCTCTAACTTAGTTGACCTTTGAATCCTAGTTTACATTACAAAAAAAACCAAGGAGTGAAGTGAGCGATTTATTTAATATTTCTTGTGTATTTATGAGTATTTATTCATAAATACACAAATCATATGTTTGTATATATATATATATATACAAATCATATGTTTAATTTGTGAATATAAATGAGTATTTTTCGTAAATACAAAATACAAAATTGTGAATGTTCATTTATATTTCAAGTGCCATCAAAGATTGAATTATTATCTATATAAAAAAAAAGAGCACATCCACCCAATTAGTTAATAAAAATTAAATGTCAATCACCCAATTAGTTAATAAAAATTAAATGTCAATCAAACAAAGGATTATACCAACCAAATATTGAGGACGAAATAACCTTTTTTAAATTGGAGACTTGCATGATTAATTATTTTAAATTTTGATACAATCAAGCGATTATTATTTATTTGATTTGATGTTTTAGAAAATCTTGAGATTTCAAGGGAGATGGTATGCAGGTTTGGTGTTCATAATCATTCTTGCATGGTTGAGTGGGGGAGGATGACTCACTGAGTGCATATTATGTGTTATGTAAAGCTTCTTTTTTTTTTTTTTCTTAGTTTATTGAAATTTAATTAGAAAATGCATTTTCTTAGTTTATTGAAATTGTAATAGAAAATGCAAACCAATAATGTTTGATTTAAACAAAAGCCATTTTTGTTTTATTTTATTTTATTTTATTTTATTTTATTGGTATTTGTCTTTCTCTTCCCGGCAAGTAAACCATATATTCCCTCTTCATGATTCCTGAAAGTGAAAGGTTCTTCATTTTCCTTAGTGCTCACCATATGGCAACATGAAACATGCATTGTTTAACTTAACGAACAGTGCACGATAGCAACTTTAACAATAAATAATAATAATAATAATAAAGCAAATTAAATATTATATATAGTAAGTGAATTCTGCATTATTTTGTGATATTTATTTTTTTTTTAAAAAAAGGAAATGTTTATTTTAATCGTGTAAATTTATATTAATGTGTTACGAGATTGATACTTGATCAGTAAATTATTGATGAAAAATCGTATTGATTACATTTAGTTTATTTATGATAATGATTTTAGTTTTTAGTTAGAAACCAGCTGAAATTGCATCAATTGAAATTATTTACACTGAAAGCAAAGAATTAAAAAAGAAAATGATTTGATTTTTCCTTTTGGGATATGAATCCCAGTTGATATTAATTAAGATATTAGGAATATGTTGTGGTCCAAAGTCAAACATAATTACTCACTAATTTGATTATGTTGTTAGCTTAAAGTGGGAGAAAGCACGGGCATGTCCTGATTAATTATTTAGCCCTATTCAATTTAGAAACTTCATGATTACATTAATACCCTTATCTATGTTTTATACGCTGCTGTCGTTTGCCTCCCAGTTTGGAAAAACTCGTTCGTGACATATGTAATCAGTGAAAAATCCAACAATTTTACTTAAGATTATGACATCTCACGCGCTTCCGGTTCACGTACATTCCACACCCTAAATATTGTTACCCTCAACTCTTAAATAAGAATAATAATACTTCCTCTTCTCGTAAAACTAAAATTATGGTTATCCCAAAATCATTCGAGTTCTTATACAGTGAAATGTTATGATTTTATCGTGGAATGACAAATCAATAGTTAATAATTAATTATGGAATTCATCCTAAAAAATAATTATTAAATAAATATAAATATAGTTTTTATAACTTAAAAGAAGTAATTGCTGGAAAGAGAAAAAAAAAATGTAAAATTTATGGAATTTATATATATATATTTTTTACTATTGGCTTGCTATTCCATGTAGGTTGTCTTATATGAAATCACGGATGTAATGGAATTTATATATATATATTTTTTACTATTGGCTTGCTATTCCATGTAGGTTGTCTTATATGAAATCACGGATGTATTCTTGTGAACTATAAGCATTTTCTTATAGTTCACACAGCTTTAGTGATTTTTTTATAGTTTTTGTTGCCACACGCTGCATTAGCGCGTGGATGCAGATATGTATCAAACAAACTGCGAGGTAAGTGGACAATTAATAAAGTAGGAGCCGACCGTATTGGGATTATGTTATACGAATCTTTGCGTTTTAAAAGCCCAAAGAAAGCGCTTTTACAAAACAAAAATAGGCTCATTTTTGCAAGCAGCCAAACAGACCTTTAAAATTTATAACATTTTTTTTATTTATATAAAATCTAATTTAATAAAAAAAAAACGCAACAAAATGGAAAATATTAAAAAATGCATTGGATGAAGCTCCAGCGTCAGTATGTATGAGTGAAGCCAAACTGTGGGTCACAAAGCTATTCAAAGTGGCCCCACATTCTCTGTCAAACCTTAGAAAGAGAGAGAGTCGAGAGTGTTTATAAAAGCAGCTGCAAAGAACTTCCATTTTTATGCAATTTGCCACCAACAAGCCCACACATAGACACTTGCATACACATGTTATGTTTACTGGTTAAACAAATTAGTTAAACCTCTCTCTCTAACCTCATTCTTTTCTACTTTTCTCATATTCTCTCTCCCAAACAAGAAAAAGATAGGTTCTTTAGACAAAAATACACACAACCAGCTGTTTTCTTTGTTTGTCTCTCTATTTCCTTTCTATTTGCTTTCTCTCTCTAGATAAAGAAGTGTAGAATAAAGTGTTCGCAGGGAGAAAGAATAAGAGAAGGATAAAAAAAGGGCATTGCTTTGGAGAGTTATTATTCTTGAAGTTATGGTCACGGCCACGAAGAAGAAGTCTGCAATGCCAAAAGATGTGTTAGTAGTTCTGTTGTTCTTGTTGGGTTTATGGGTTTGTTCTGTTACTGCTTCTGTGTCTTATGACTCTAGAGCTATTACCATTAATGGACAAAGAAGGATCCTCATTTCTGGATCCATTCACTACCCAAGAAGCTCCCCTGAGGTATTTTTCCAAATGTGCTTCATGGATTTCTTTTGTTTCATGTTATTTCTCTTTTTTATTTTTCTTTTCTTTGGTAACCTCTCTTTAAGCTTCTCTTCAAATAGGTACCACTCATTTTTTTTTCCTTATATATTTCCGGCTTTTAATTAATGGATTTCTGCTGGGGATACGGCAGATGTGGCCAGATCTTATACAGAAGGCAAAGGAAGGAGGACTGGATGTGATTCAGACTTATGTTTTTTGGAATGGCCATGAACCATCACCTGGAAAAGTAATTAAAAATTGAAAATTTTATTTAATGGTTTCTTTTTTATTAATTTCGCTCACTGGGGAAATGCTTCTGACTTTTATATTTGACTGGCCGCTATAGTATTATTTTGAGGGCAACTATGATCTGGTGAAGTTTATCAAGCTAGTGAAGCAAGCAGGTCTTTATGCTCATCTCAGGATTGGACCTTATGTGTGTGCTGAGTGGAACTTTGGGTAATACACCAGAACTTGCAGCTCAAATATTTCACTTGCTAAAAACTGAAAGAAAAAAAAAGGTTATATCAGTAAATATGAGTTATCGGTGAATTTTTGCTGAATGTTTTGTTCTAATTTTCAGGGGTTTCCCAGTTTGGCTCAAGTACATTCCGGGAATCAATTTCAGAACAGATAATGGCCCTTTCAAAGTAGGGCACATTTAATCATTTATTTTTTATATATATCTTTTCATTTTAAATTTCGCCTATTTCATTGATTTGATTTATCTATTTACTCAATTTTGGATTTTAAATTCTACAAAATGAAGGCTGAAATGCAAAAATTCACTACAAAGATTGTCAACATGATGAAAGCAGAAGGGCTGTTTGAGTCTCAAGGTGGTCCAATTATTTTATCCCAGGTATTCCCATCTTTTGATTATTTGGGTCCATCTTAATCCACTATTCAGCAGTATATTTTCCAACTTAATACAAAGCTATTTTCTTGATCTTTCACTCGATTTAATAGAATAAATTTATTAAAAGAAGTGTTTTGTTTCTTGATTAATGTCTGACAGATTGAAAATGAATATGGACCCATGGAATATGAACTTGGTGCACCCGGTAAAGCTTACTCCAACTGGGCAGCAAAAATGGCTGTAGGTCTTGGCACTGGCGTCCCATGGGTCATGTGCAAGCAAGATGATGCCCCAGATCCTGTTGTAAGTTATCAGCAAATCTTGTTTTACCTTTTAGCATCCTCTTTTTACTTTTTCTTGTCAACTTCATATCTAATTCTTTATGGTACTCATAATATGTCTCCCTCACTTCCTTAGTGGGTTGTCAGTTAGCAGTGTGCTTTCCCATTTTCGTTCATGGATGAATTGAATTATTAATTCTAATAGCACATGGCTTAGCTTTGATTCTCAGCTCTATCAGTGGCGCTGTCCTTTTAATTCTCTCTTGCCTTAGAGGCTCTTTTATAATAAAAAGGTTAATGACAGCATCTCCTTGTTATTCATAATCACCACATATTTCAAATTCCATAGTCAACGGTGGTGATAAATTATAGTTGACCTCTTCTTTTCTTGAGGTATGAGGAAGCGATTTTTGTTTATCCAGTCTTTTGGAATTAACTATGTTCGGCTTAACTTTTCGTGTGTTGCAATCATACTGTCCATCATTTTCTTATTATACCGTGTGATTTGTTCTCTCAACTTATGTGTTTGAGCGGCTCTTAATATTTTATTTTCCATGTTGTCTCAATAGATTAACACCTGCAACGGTTTCTACTGTGACTATTTCTCTCCAAACAAACCTTATAAACCCAAGATGTGGACTGAAGCCTGGACTGGCTGGTAAAAACTCCATGCTTCTTGCTTGGCAGCATTTTCTGTATAACCATCATCAATAAAAGAATTACAGTTTCATGGAAATCACAGTGGAATATCAGCTGATTACCTTTTTTCTCATTTTAATTTTTTCTTGCAGGTTTACTGAATTTGGAGGTGCAGTTCCTTACAGACCAGCTGAAGACTTGGCATTTTCAGTTGCAAGGTTTATACAGAAAGGAGGATCATTCATAAATTACTATATGGTAATTTAGTAGTTTCTATAATTGACTAATTGAGTTGCTTTGTATCTTAGTTATGTGAAGTCTCATATGCTTGTTTTTGTGATTTCATAAATTACTATATGGTAATTTAGTAGTTTCTATAATTGACTAATTGAGTTGCTTTGTATCTTAGTTATGTGAAGTCTCATATGCTTGTTTTTGTGATATAGTATCATGGAGGAACAAATTTTGGGCGAACTGCTGGTGGTCCTTTCATCGCTACAAGTTATGATTATGATGCTCCTATTGATGAATACGGTACGTGCAAAGCATTGGCATTTTAGGGCAGTTTGTTCCTTTTGTGTTTATCCATTATCTGATTTGCATGGTTTAACTTTTAACTAGAGACTTATGATATGCCCCATGTTTTTTAGCATTCATATAAAGAGAAAGTAGGCTGTAATACTCATATTGTCATTAAGTATCATCGTCCACATCTGTGGAATAGGTGCTGCTGGCACTCAAGACTTCGCCATGAATCGAGGGGCAGCTCAGTAGTTCATATGCTCGTTCTGGCCAATCTATTGTTGTGCAATGGTACTTGAATTGCTGAAATATGCAATTAACATGATTATCTATAAGTCAACTGTTGAGTCCCATCATGTAATCTGTGATGCTGGGATGATGATTACCTATGTTCTTTTTCCAAGTTGCTCTTTGGTCATAGATGTCATTTTCCTCTTTATTAAGATTTTGATAGCTTGATATCTGTTAAAGCGTCCTAACTGATAGCATTTCGTTTATTTACATATATTTCATGGTATGGTGGGTCCTTCCCCTAGTCAATCAATAAATTTTTGATTAATGGTTTTTATGGATAAGGAATGATATTATTACTGTTAGTTATTTTAGCAAGTAAAATGTTCTTGTTATTGCAAAAGCTTTTAAAACTTTTCTGTATTCCTCCTCAAGTTTACCCTAATCTCTTCTTCGTTAATCATGACTTTGATGTTGATTGTTTATTTGTTTTGCATCATATGAAGGTTTAGAATTATTTTTTTATGTAGGACTAATCAGGCAACCTAAATGGGGTCATTTAAAGGATTTGCACAGAGCAATTAAGTTGTGTGAACCGGCTTTAGTATCTGCAGCTCCAACTGTGATGCCACTTGGAAATTATCAAGAGGTTCAATATAACTCTTTGTTCTATAACAAATGAAGTATTCTTATTTTCAAAGGACTATGTTACTAAATTTTACTTGTTTCTTCATTATTTATATACAGGCTCATGTATTTAAATCAAAATCTGGAGCTTGTGCAGCATTCCTTGCAAATTACAATCAGAGATCATTTGCAAAAGTGGCTTTTGGGAATATGCATTACAATTTACCTCCATGGTCTGTCAGCATTCTTCCAGATTGCAAGAACACCGTTTACAACACAGCAAGGGTCAGAAATGCTTCCCCACAAGTTCTAGAATATTATTAGTCCACACTTTTGTTGTTTCTTTGGTTTCGCTAAACTGAAGACTTTGTACAGCTTGGCGCACAAAGTGCCCGAATGAAAATGACTCCTGTTCCTATGCATGGAGGATTCTCTTGGCAGGCATACAGTGAAGAGACATCTGCAGAAGGTGACCACACCTTTACAATGGTTGGGTTGTTGGAGCAGATAAACACTACTAGAGATGTGACAGACTACTTGTGGTACTCAACAGAGTGAGTATTATAACAATGCAAGATCTCCATTGTGTTACAGTTTGCATTTTGTGCTAAAACTCACAATCTTTTGCTACTCTGCGTTCTAGTATGTATATCTTTTTCATGTGTTTTTTCTTCATTGGCAGTGTTCATATCAACCCCAATGAAGGCTTTCTGAAGAGCGGAAAATATCCTGTTCTTACTGTTCTATCAGCTGGCCATGCTTTGCATATTTTTGTCAATGGTGACTATCAGACTGGCCATTGCTTTTGCATATTTTTGTCAATGGTTGAATTATCAGGGTTTGGGATTTGTGTTTCAGGCTTTGTTACTGTTCCAGACTCTTTGTTTATCATTAAATTTATTGAAAAGAAAAGCTCATACTGACCAAAGTAAACTATTCCATAAATATGAAATGGGATGAATTGATTTATTAATGTTTACTTGTTTTTAGAGATCGCTACTTAATAGGACTGGATATATGCTACTTTAATAGACTGGATATTATCTAAGTGCTAGGCTCTTTTAACTATCCAATGAGCCTTCTCCTAAAATGGAACATGGTAGTAATTTACATGGCTCTTAATTTGAAGGTACACTTTGAGAAGTTTGTGTCAAACTTCCTCACTGTTGCTTTCCGTCGCTAGTTAAAATAACTTTGTTGACTTGTAGTGTTCTGTATGTGGTTTGAGGTATATTTTGACCTATAGCATTGGTTTTCTTAACCTTGAACAGGAACTGCATATGGAAGTCTAGAATCCCCAAAGTTGACATTTAGTCAAGGTGTCAAGATGAGAGCTGGTATCAACAAAATTTCTCTTCTCAGTATTGCTGTCGGACTCCCGGTTTGTACCCGGGTTTTTGCACCCCCGACAGTTTCCTCCTCTCCTCTCACAGTTTATGAATATCCCACGCAAATTGATGGGGCCTTTTTTTTTTTTTTTGGGAAAGGGCAAGTTCTTTTTGGGGGGAAAAAAAAAAATTTTTTGATTTTCCAATTTAATTACTATTATTCTTTGCTGATTTTTGTCTTTTGCTGATTTTGTTTTGTTGTAGAATGTTGGTCCACACTTTGAGACATGGAATGCTGGTATACTTGGACCAGTGACATTGAATGGTCTCAACGAAGGAAGGAGGGATCTGTCTTGGCAGAAGTGGACCTACAAGGTTCGTTTTTGAATATATATCATACCCTTTCTTGCGACACTAGTATGTAAGGGACTCATTTATTTGCTTGCTGCCAATCAGATTGGTCTAAATGGAGAAGCATTGAGTCTTCATTCACTGAGTGGGAGTTCATCAGTTGAGTGGACACAAGGGTCTTTTGTGTCTTTGTGTCTCATAGATCAGCCACTTCATGTGGTATAAAGTGAGTATCTTAAGACTTACTTTTAAAGATGCATTTGATTAAATATGTTTCAATTAATTCTCAATTTGGTTTGCCTCAACAATGATCAGGTACTTTTAGTATTTTCAGAAGAAGTGCTTCCATTTTTCCGAAATTTCCTAAAAGTAATGGCCAAAACAAGTTCTTAAAACATGCATTTTTTTTTTTTTTTTTGTTTTGCTCTCCTCTCAAAAACTAAGGAATGATTTTTCTTTTTAACCGAGAAGCATGCATGTTCTCCCCCCTTTGGAGCCTAGTGCCAGCTTTGCTCCCATAAAATAATTTGCTTTAAAGAAACAGATTCAGTGAAGTAAAGATTTTTAATTTTCAGATTAGAGCATGCTACATGTTTTTAAACAGAATTTCCCATGGATTCTAGATGTAAAACTAACATCCTTGTGCACATGTCCAGACCATGTTCAATGCTCTGGCAGGAAATACCCCATTGGCTTTAGACATAGACATGGGTAGCATGGGTAAAGGTCAAGTATGGATAAATGGACAGAGTGTTGGACGTTATTGGCCTGCATACAAATCATCTGGAGATTGCGGTTTCTGTAATTATGCTGGAACTTATAATGAGAAGAAATGCTTAAGTAATTGTGGGGAGGCTTCACAAAGATGGTAAAGGAAATTAACTTTGCCTTTTCGAGTCTTTTGTACCACATGTGAAATCCTTGAAAAACTGAGAAGTTGTAATTTCTCAGGTATCATGTCCCTCGTTCGTGGCTAAATCCAACAGGGAACTTGTTGGTGGTGTTTGAAGAATGGGGCGGAGATCCAAATGGGATTTCTCTGGTTAGAAGGGAAGTAGACAGTGTATGTGCTGATATTTATGAGTGGCAGCCAACTTTAATGAACTACATGATGCAAGCCTCTGGTAAAGTCGACAAGCCATTGAGGCCTAAAGTCCATCAGCCAACTTTAATGAACTACATGATGCAAGCCTCTGGTAAAGTCGACAAGCCATTGAGGCCTAAAGTCCATTTACAATGTGGCCCTGGGCAGAAAATCTCATCAATTAAGTTTGCCAGCTTTGGAACACCAGAAGGGGCTTGTGGAGGCTACCGTCAGGGAAGTTGTCACGCCTTTCACTCTTATGATGCTTTTAACAGGGTATGTCAGTCTTTTTATTTTGTTTACCATCTTTCTTGCTGTAGAATAATTATTTTTAACTGTGATTCAGCAATTGGGACTCTAGTTCATTGGCTTGGTACAACAAGCTTGTCATTTCTCTGAGTTTGAGGAATAGTTTTTTCAGTCTCTAGTCCTGTCCAGCAATGAACTTGCATCTACTGGGCTGAGTTTTGAGAAAATGGGTATTAGAAGTTGCATTTATTGGTCAACTACGGTTCAGGCAGACTAATTATTTCCGTTCCATGTTTGAGTTCTTGTTCTTTGCTTCACCCGGTTTTCTTCATCCTTTATGTACCCTGATGCATGATTTTCTTCTTGCAGCTTTGTGTTGGGCAGAACTGGTGCTCAGTAACTGTAGCACCCGAGATGTTTGGAGGAGATCCATGTCCTAATGTCATGAAAAAACTAGCTGTGGAGGCTGTTTGCAGCTGACGGCCTACAACATGTGGAGCAGATAAAATAAACAAGGATCCTGATTTATTTTCTTACACTCCAACAATGTAGCTTCAGTATATTATTTTTTGGGCAAATTAAGCCTCATAGTGCAGACCACCACAACCACCATCATTTGTTCGGCTTTTACAGGGTGAAGTTGTACAAATATACAGCACACCTGGTTGAAAGCCCCACGTAGATTGTGAAGACAATTGCAGATAAGCTTTATCTTGTATATATAAGGTAGGCATTATTTAATGTTTATGCTGTTCATGCTGCATTGCTGCACATAAGTGAAGTCTCGGGTTTGGCAGAAGCACGTTGAGACGAAGCTAATCGAGTCCAGTGCAATTTCATAGTTTTAGAATATGGAAAGCCTTTGGTTTCCTGCAATGCTATTATATGTTATATTTCTTGTACTACATGTAATCTTCTTGGGAAACAATTCCTTCACTGCTTTTCTTGTAACTTGTAAGAAAGTTTCTTGAGGTTTGAAAAAAATATCTATGCTTATCAACTATTAAGATCATTTTTAAGAAGTTTTGCTGGATTACCGTATACATTTCTTATGCTGAAGTTTTATGCTTCTGCAAGTCAAGAAAATAAGCAATAGCATATATGTTGATGGTTCCAGCAATGACACGTCAAGAAGGGTACTTAATAGTAATTTAATGGATACAACCTCATTTAATTACCATAGTATAGTAATGACCTCCAAGAAGACATCATCCAAATATTTTTACATATATTTGAGCATCGGCAAGGCGCACAGCGACAGAGAGAAAAAAGACAGAAAGTCAACACGTTCTATTAGAGCAAATCGAATAATTGCATGTTAAGAATTTTCACAAAAAAGCTCATAGAAAAGCCACAAGGAAAGAAAAAAACTTGCTTTGAACTCTTTAAACAAGCTTGGATTGAAGCTAAAGGATGAAGAAGTTGTTGTAGTGTTCAGTAGCATCACATCAAACTTAAGAGGTAAGTTTGATATTTTAACCTTCATATGTGAAAATTGAGTTCTATTAATTGAGGTAGCTGTATGAAGAATTTACTTAAAGTTTAATAGATTATTTTTCATGTTCTTTCTTTCTTCATTGTTTTAAATGCAAAAGAAACAATATTTTGTTTATGCAATGGAGGTCCGTTTTGAGGATTTAAAGAGGAGAAAGAACCATACGCTTGGTTCTTTTCAGTTGTTTGATGCTAAAGCTGTCTATCATATGAAAGTTACAATGACGATGTTACTCATTTTACTGAAAATGTTTCGCTATTGTGTTTTCATCGTTCTAAAGGTGGTTTAAATCTACTTTAAGTCCTATGAATTCTCAATTGGTATTCTGAACGTTGTAGAAAAATTCTCTTTTGCTTCTGAGATTGAAGGTGAAACCTATTATGTTTTACCAAACTTGGGAAATCATTTTCAGAGTTTGTGAATGACAATGTAGAATCTTTGTTTGTTCTCACCTATGGAGGGGATGATCTGATAGATCCTGAGAGAATGTTGCAAGTAATTATTAATAATTTTAATTATTTGAATTAATTATCAGTTCTATGTTATTAAAAAAAATACTAAATGTTGTTATATTTTCTTCATAATTACAGAAAAAATGTTGAAACAATTGAAGCTTTAATTAAAGCTAGAAAATATCATGGAAATATCAAGCGTGGATTTTGCATAGATGACGAAGGAGATGGGGCAATTGTTAAATTTTTTAATTTTCAAGGATCCGAAGGTAAATTTATTTTAGGGTCTAATTACAAAATTGAGACTAAATTTTCAATCACCTTTTTAATTATGAATTTTGATTCTTTTTCAGATAAAAAATTGAACATGGACTAAATGATCACTTGAAAGATTTTGAAAGTTTGGTTCGATTTGCAATACATCGATCTCGTTACCGCTCCAAAATAGAGCAAAAAAGGTTCACGACAGTGTTTTGTAAACATTTGCTCTTATTTGAAACAACCAAAAACTGATAGGAGGTATATATATATAAGTGAAATTAACAACAAAATTTATGCTTTAACATCCTATTTCTTCATCTAATTTTGTGTTTTCCATAAGTGAAATTAACAACAAAATTTATGCTTTAACATCTTTTGTGTTTTCCATAAGTGAAATTAACAACAAAATTTATGCTTTAACATCCTATTTCTTCATCTAATTTTGTGTTTTCCATAAGTGAAATTAACAACAAAATTTATGCTTTAACATCCTATTTTTCATATGCAGTTGCAAATCAGTTTTTATGTTTAGACATCCTAATTTTTGGAGTAACACCCAAAAAATAAACTTCATCAACAAAACAGATTTGATGCTGAGAAGGTCAAATCCTCCTGCATATTTGTTTAATTTGACACTTTTTTCACAGTATTTTGATTGGAATACGGAAATTCCTAACAATTATAGTTTAATCACTGTAAGAGATTTTCAAGACAGTCAAAAGAGATATATTTCTCTTTATTTTATCACAATGAAATTCTTTCTTCATTGTGATGGTATAATTTTTGAAAGAAAATTGGGGGAATAGAAAAGGTTATGCATTTGAGGGAGCTCTATGAAGAATTTACTTAAAATGTTTCGCTATTGTGTTTTACTGAAAATGTTTCGATGTTACTCATTTTACTGAAAATGTTTCGCTATCGTGTTTTTATCGTCCTAAAGATGGTTTAAATCTACTTTAGTCCTATGAATTCTTAACTGGTATTTCAATGTTATAGAAAAATTCCCTTTTGTTTCTGAGATTGAAAGTGAAATCTATTATGTTTTACCAAACTTGGGGAAATCATTTTCAGATTTTGTGAATGACAATGTAAAATGCTTGTTTCTTCTCACCTATGGAGGGGACGATCTGATAGAAAAGGGATCCCTCCTGAGAGAATGTTTCAAGTAATTATTAATAATTTTAATTAGTTTAATTAATTATCTGTTCTATGTTATTAAAAATGCTGTTATATTTTCTTCATAATTACAGGAAAATTATTGAAATTAACAATAAAATTTATGCTTTAGCATTCTATTTTTCATATACAGTTGCAAATCAATTTATATGCTTAGACATCCTATTTTTTGGAGTAACACCCAAAAAATAAACTTCACAAACAAAGCAGATCTGATGCTGAGAAGGTCAAATCCTCTTGTATATTTGTTTAATTTGACACTTTTTTCACAGTATTTTGATTGGAATACGAACATTCCTTGCAATTCTAGTTTAATCAACGTAAGAGATTTTCAAGACAGTAAAAAGATATATGCAAAACATTTTAGGGCCATTGGATTTTTCAGAAATTCCTTTGTTCACAATGAAGAAACAATATATAAAAAAGGGTATACTCCATCCTTCAAAAATGTTTTTGCTTTTCTTTTTATTTCTCTTTATGTTATCACAACGAAATTCTTCCTTCATTGTGATGGTATAATTTTTGAAAGAAAATTGGGGGAATAGAAAAGGTTATGCATTTGAGGGAGCTGTATGAAGAATTTACTTAAAGTTTAGTAGATTATTTTTCATTTTTTTTTCTTTTTTCATTATTTTAAATGCAGAAGAAGACAATATTTTGTTTATGCAATGGAGGTCCGTTTTGAGGATTTAAAGAGGAGAGAGAACCATATTTTTGATTCTTTTGCAGTTGTTTGATGCTAAAGCTGTCTATCGTATGAAAGTTACAATGACGATGTTACTCATTTTACTGAAAATGTTTCGCTATTGTGTTTTTATCGTCCTAAAGATGGTTTAAATCTACTTAAGTCATATGAATTCTCAACTGGTATTCCGAACGTTATAGAAAAATTTCCTTTTGCTTCTGAGATTGAAGGTGAAACCTATTATGTTTTATCAAACTTGGGGAAATCATTTTCAGAGTTTGTGAATGACAATGTCGAATCTTTTGTTCTCACCTATAGAGGGGACGATCTGATAGAAATGGGATCCCTCATTAGAGAATGGGGGGAAATCATTTCAGACTTGGGGAAATCATTTTCAGAGTTTGTGAATGACAATGTCGAATCTTTTGTTCTCACCTATAGAGGGGACGATCTGATAGAAATGGGATCCCTCATTAGAGAATGTTTCAAGTAATTATTAATAATTTTAATTATTTGAATTAATTATCTGTTCTATGTTATTAAAAAAAATACTAAATGTTGTTATATTTTCTTCATAATTACAGGAAAATTGTTGAAATTAACAATAAAATTTATGCTTTAACATCCTATTTTTCATATGAAATTGCAAATCAATTTATATGCTTAGACATCCTATTTTTTGGAGTAACACCCAAAAATAAACTTCATCAACAAAGCAGATTTGATGCTGAGAAGGTCGAATCCTCCTGCATATTTTTTTAATTTGACACTTTTTTCACAGTATTTTGATTAGAATACGAAAATTCCTTGCAATTCTAGTTTAATCACCGTAAGAGATTTCAAGACAGTAAAAAGAAATATGCAAAACATTTTGAGGCCATTGGATTTTTAAGAAATTCATTTGTTCACAATGAAGAAACAATGTATAAGAAATGGATATACTCCATCTTTCAAAAATGTTTTTGCTTTTCTTTTTATTTCTCTTTATGTTATAACAACGAAATTCTTTCTTCATTGTGATGGTATAATTTTTGAAAGAAAATTGGGGGGAATAGAAAAGGTTATGCATTTGAGGGAGTTGTATGAAGAACTTACTTAAAGTTTAGTAGATTATTTTTCATGTTCTTTTTTTCTTCATTATTTTAAATGCAGAAGAAGACAATATTTTGTTTATGCAATGGAGGTCCGTTTTGAGGATTTAAAGAGAAGAGAGAACCATATGCGTGGTTCTTTTTAGTTGTTTGATGCTAAAGTTGTCTACCATATGAAAGTTACAATGACGATGTTACTCATTTAACTGAAAATGTTTCGCTATTTTGTTTTCTTCATCTTAAAGACGGTTTAAATCTACTTAAGTCTTATGAATTCTGAACTGGTATTCTGAACATTATAAAAACATTCCCTTTTGCTTCTAATATTGAAGTTGAAACCTATTATGTTTTACCAAACTTGGGGTTGGGGAAAAATCATTTTCAGAGTTTTGTGAATGACAATCGTAGAAATCCTTGTTTTGTTCTTTCACCTATGGACGGGACGATCCGATTAGAAATGGGATCCCTCATTAGAGAAATGTTTTTAAGTAATTAGAAATGGGATCCCTCATTAGAGAATGTTTTAAGTAATTATTAATAATTTTAATTAGTTAAACTAATTATCTATTCTATGTTCTTAAAAAAAAATACTAAATGCTATTATATTTTCTTCATAATTATAGGAAAATTGTTGAAATTAACAATAAAATTTATGCTTTAACATCCTATTTTTCATATGTAGTTGCAAATCAATTTATATGCTTAGACATTCATCAACAAAGCAGATTTGATGCTGAGAAGGTCAAATCCTCCTGCATATTTGTTTAATTTGACACTTTTTTCACAGTATTTTGATTGGAATACGAAAATTCCTTGCAATTCTAGTTTAATCACTGTAAGAGATTTTCAAGACTGTAAAAAGATATATGCAAAAAATTTTGGGGCCATTGGATTTTTCAGAAATTCCTTTGTTCACAATGAAGAAACAATATATAAGAAATTTGTATACTCCATCTTTCAAAAATGTTTTGGCTTTTCTTTTTATTTCTCTTTATGTATGTTATCATAACGAAATTCTTTATAATCAATTTATATGCTTAGACATGCTATTTTTTGAAGTAACAGCCAAAAAATATACTTCATCAACAAAGCAAATTTGATGCTGAGAAGGTGAAATTCTGTTGCATATTTGTTTAATGTTCATCTTTCAAAAAATGTTTTTGCTTTTCTTTTTATTTCTTTTTATGTTATCACAACGAAATTCTTTATAATCAATTATATGCTTAGACATCCTATTTTTTAGAGTAACATCCAAAAAATATACTTGAGCAACAAAGTAAATTTGATGCTGAGAAGGTGAAATCCTGTTGCATATTTGTTTAATTTGACACTCTTTTCACAGTATTTTGATTGGAAGACAAAACTTCCTAGCAATTCTAGTTTAATAACTGTAAGAAATTTTCAAGACAGTCAAAATAGATATGCAAAACATTTTGAGGCATTGGTTTTTCAAAAATTCCTTTGTTCACAATGAAGAAACAATATATAAGAAATGTATATACTCCATCTTTCAAAAATGTTTTTGCTTTTCTTTTTATTCGTCTTTATGTTATCACAACGAAATTCTTTATAATCAATTATATACGTAGACATCCTATTTTTTGGAGTAACACCCAAAAAATGTACTTCATAAACAAAGCAAATTTGATGCTAAGAAGGTCAAATCCTTCTGCATATTTGTTTAATTTGACACTTTTTTCACAGTATTTTGATTGGAAGATGAAAATTCCTAGCAGTTCTAGTTTAATCACTGTAAGAGATTTTCAAGACAGTCAAAAGAGATGAGATTTTCAAGACAGTCAAAAGAGATATTCAAAACATTTTGGGGTATTGGATTTTTCAGAATTTCCTTTGTTCACAATGAAGAAACAATATATAAGAAACGGGTATTCTCCATCTTTCAAAAATGTTTTTGCTCTTCTTTTTATTTTTCTTTACGTTATCACAACGAAATTCTTTATAATGTTTCGGTTATGTCAGTCACGTAGCTGTAGAAAGCTTTGGAGTAATATGATGGATGAACTTAATCAGATTTTTCCAAGTGTCATTCCCGTATTTTATTGGACAATTGTCGAAGGAGTTGAGCAAATCAATTCAAATGGAGCTTATGCCATGTAGGCTCATTCCTATAAAAATTAACTAACATTATTCTTTAAAACGATATAAGCTATGATGACTTTTTTTTTCTTTCTTTCTTTGAAGAGATGGGAATTAATTTGTTGATATAATTTTTTCAGGTCATATTATTTTCCGGATCTTCCTCTAGAAAAATACATGTTCAAAGAGCATCCTTCTCTCACTCCTTAGATTAACTTGCATGGTTTCTTATCTGTGGGAAAACTATCATAATATATTGTTGACTCAGTTGTTGGAGGAGAGTGATAAGACAGAGAAGTTGTTTGGGTGGTCCCTTATGTTAAAGTCCTGCGAAGGCCAACAAAATTTAAATAGCTTTTTTCCCATGTTTTTCTATCTCTTGTAGAAGATATAGAAAGTGAGAAGTCTCGAGTTCGAGTCCTCATCAATTCAGTGAAGTGAAAGTTATTCAAAGGGGGAAGGTTGTCTCCTGCTGTGTAGCCCACAACATTTGTTTCCTTTCAAAGATGACTCTAAGTCGTGTGAATTTAAAAATATTTGAGAAGGTTAAATCCTCCTGCATATTTGTTTAATTTGACTTAAAAATATTTGAGAAGGTTAAATCCTCCTGCATATTTGTTTAATTTGACACTTTTTTCACAGTATTTTGATTGGAAGACGAAAATTCCTAACAATTCTAGTTTAATCACTGTAAGAGATTTTCAAGACAATCAAAAGAGATATGCAAAACATTTTGGGGTCATTGGATTTTTAAGAAATTCCTTTGTTCACAATGAAGAAACAATATATAAGAACTGGGTATACTCCATCTTTCAAAAATGTTTTTGCTTTTCTTTTTATTTCTCTTTATGTTATCACAACAAAATTCTTTATAATGTTTCAGTCATGTCAGTCATGTATAAGGCTGTGGAGTAATACGATGCATGAACTTAATCAGATTTTTCCAAGTGTCATTCTCTTATTTTATTGGACAATTATTGAAGTAGTTGAGCAAATCAATTCAAATGGAGCTTATGCCATGTAGGATGATTCCTATAAAAATTACCTAACATTTTTCTTTAAAACTATATAATCTATGGGGACTTTTTTTTTCTTTCTTTCTTTGAAGAGATGGGAATTAATTTGTTGATATAATTTTTTCTGGTCATATTATTTTTCGGATCTTCCTTTAGAAAAATACTTGTTCAAAGATCATCCTTCTCTCACTCTCTTCTCTCACTCTTTTGATTAACAGGCATGGTTTCTTATCTGTGGGAGATCTATCATAATATTTTGTCGATTCAGTTGTTGGAGGAGAGTCGGTAAGACCAGAATTTGTTTGGGTGATCCCTTATGTTAAAGTCCTCCGAAGGCAAGCAAAATTTAAATAGTTTTTTTCTCAGGTTTTTCTATCTCTTGTAGAAGATATAGAAAGTGAGAGGTCTCGAGTTCATGTCATCACCAATTCAATGAAGTGAATGTTATTCAAAGGGGGAAGGTAGCCTCCTGCTGTGTAGCCCACAACGTTTGTTTTCTTTCAAAGATGACTTTAGGTCGTGTGAATCTAAAACAAACATTTGAGAAGGTCAAATCCTTCAGCATATTTGTTTAATTTGACACTTTTTTCACAGTATTTTGATTGGAAGATGAAAATTCCTAGCAGTTCTAGTTTAATCACTGTAAGAGATTTTCAAGACAGTTAAAAGAGATATGCAAAACATTTTGGGTCATTGGATTTTTCAGAAATTCCTTTATTCACAATGAAGAAACAATATATAAGAACTGGGTAAACTCCATCTTCCAAAAATGTTTTTGCTTTTCTTTTTATTTCTCTTTATGTTATGACAATGAAATTCTTTATAATGTTTCAGTCACTGTTGAGTAATACGATGGATGAAATTAATTAGATTTTTCTAGGTGTCATTCCCGTATTTTATCAGACAATTATTGAAGGAGTTGAGCAAATCAATTCAAATAGAGCTTATGCCATATAGGCTCATTCCTATAAAAATTACCTAACATTTTTCTTTAAAACTATATAAGCTATGGGGACTTTTTTTTTTCTTTCTTTGAAGAAATGGGAATTAATTTGTTGATATAATTTTTTCAGGTCATATTCTTTTACGGTTCTTCCTCTAGAAAAATACCTGTTCAAAGATCATCCTTCTCTCACTCCTTAGATTAACATATAATTTTTTCAGGTCATATTCTTTTACGGTTCTTCCTCTAGAAAAATACCTGTTCAAAGATCATCCTTCTCTCACTCCTTAGATTAACAGGCATGGTTTCTTATCTGTGGGGGAACTATCATAATATATTGTCGACTTAGTTGTTGGAGGAGAGTCGGTACGACGAGAAGTTATTTGGGTGATCCCTTATGTTAAAGTCCTGCGAAGGCCAACAAAATTTAAATAGCATTTTTCTCAAGTTTTTCTATCTCTTGTAGAAGATATAGAAAGTGAGAGGTTTCGAGTTCGAGTCCTCACCAATTCAGTGAAGTGAATGTTATTTAAAGGGGGAAGGTTGCCTCCTGCTGTGTAGCCCACAACGTTTGCTTCCTTTCAAAGATGACTCTAGGTCGTGCTAAAACAAACATTTGAAAAAGGTCAAATCCTCCTTCATATTTGTTTAATTTGACACTTTTTTCACAGTATTTTGATTGGAAGACAAAAATTCCTAGCAATTCTAGTTTAATCACTGTAAGAGATTTTCAAGACAGTCAAAAGAGATATGCAAAACATTTTGGGGTTATTAGATTTTTCAAAAATTCCTTTGTTCACAATGAAGAACCAATATATAAGAACTGGGTATACTCCATCTTTCAAAAATGTTCTTGTTTTTCTTTTTATTTCTCTTTATGTTATCACAACGAAATTCTTTATAATGTTTCAGTCACGTCAGTCACGTAAAAAGCTCTGGAGTAATACGATGGATGAATTTAATCAGATTTTTCCAGGTGTCATTCCCGTATTTTATTGGACAATTATTGAAGGAGTTGAGCAAATCAATTCAAATGGAGCCTATGCCATGTAGGCTCATTCCTATAAAAATTACCTAACATTTTTCTTTAAAATTATATAAGCTATGGGGACTTTTTTTTTTCCTTTCATTGAGGAGATGAGAATTAATTTGTTGATATAATTTTTTTAGGTCATATTATTTTCCGGATCTTCCTCTAGAAAAATTCTTGTTCAAAGATCATCCTTCTCTCACTCTTTAGATTAACAAGCATGGTTCCTTATCTGTGGGAGAACTATCATAATATATTATCAACTCAATTGATGGAGGAGAGTCAGTAAGATGAAAAGTTGTTTGGGTGATCCCTTATGTTAAAGTCCTACGAAGATATAAAAAGTGAGAGGTTTTTCTATCTCTTGTAGAAGATATAAAAAGTGAGAGGTCTCGAGTTCGAGTTCTCACCAAATTCAGTGAAGTGAATGATATTCAAAGGTGAAAGGTTGGCTCCTGCTGTGTAGCCAACTACGTTTGTTTCCTTTCAAAGATGACTCTAGGTCGTGTCAATCTAAAACAAACATTTGAGATCTTTTTATGGGAATTTAAGTTTGTGGTATTGTAATTTTAAGCCATATTGGCATAATTCTTGTTTTAGCTTTTTTGGTGATAGATTAGATACAAATTGCTACGAATATATGTTGAAAGATGACGGGTTAGATTATCATAATGATATGAAAATAACACTTGTGCACACTGATGATTCATGAGCTCATTGGGTTCATAAAAGAGAGACGATAATCCGTTTAATATTATCTTAAGCCAAGTATAATTCAACATGTTTGCATTATAGGCCTACGTTTAAGAACACATAGAAGTAGCTATTGGAGTAAAACCTGCAAGCATGTAACACATAACACATAGACAGAGCAAATTTAGTATTACAAAAGCATTTCCATATAAATATATTTAAAACTGTATAACTAGAGTTTCAAGCTTTTTCGGGGATTACTAAAATAATAATAAGTTTGAAGAGCCTCCAAATACTCACTCGATCTCCTCCAGATCACATGTTTTGTTGATTATAAAAAGTTTAAGATAATAGTGCAATCTGAAGGTGTGAGGTAAGAAGATGGGCTGGATGTGCTTATATTGCGATGGCTTCTATAAGTCCAGCAGGACCATCGATGCGGAAAAACTGGAAAGACACATAGGTAGCTTTGAGGATATCTTGGCCTTCTGTATCTTTATCTTTTAAGACAGTAAACTTGGTGAAGTAGAGTTTATCTGCCTCCAGACAGACCAAAGAGAACAGAGGACCATCTAAATGGACCAGAATCGGGAGACCTGAAGTGAAATTTCTCCTATCCGTGCTAGGTATAATGTCCACCTCATCACACAAAATATGTGCTGATAGCAACTCTGAATTGGATGGATCATATGCATAAATATCCCCGCAATAGTTGTTGTACCAATACACGATGTTATTATAAACCAGGCAATTTCGCATATCAGGTAAGCATTCCCACTTTCGATGTTTATCCTTATAGCTTATGAAGCTTGGGGACTCGATGATTTCCCTTGTGAAGTTTAGTGAACTTTCATTCAATAACCAGTCACCAATTGTTGTGCCCTTTCCGCCCTTTGTCATCATTGTGCTGCTTTCATCTAAACTGTACTCATCAATCATATCATCCAAACTGTACTCACCAACCCAAGAGTCAGTAGCAGGATAGTACCGACAGCGGAAGCTGAAGAAGCTGTAATTGAACAACAAAATGCAACCCCTGTCTTCTAGAGGCACAGCAAACAAAGGACCATCAGTTAGCAAATCTGAGGGTGGGGCACTGATAAATTTCCATCCAAAAGTATCTGGATCATATACCTCGCCCCAATATCTTACATCAAGTTGTTGTGAAGGGGCTAACGGACCTGGATGTATTCCGCCAAATGCATAAATCTTTCCTCTAAAAGAGACAGCAGCACAGGATTTTCTTTCTCTGTTCATGTTAGGAATGATGGAAGGGTCGCCGGTCATTGCATCGAAAGCCTCAACTTTTTTGTGCATAAAATCACTTCCTTTTATTGAGGCTTCCCGCGCTTCTATAAGTTTTTCCCATCTATCTGTGAAAGCTATAAAACCCTCGTCTTCATCAGAATCTGGGGAATCTGGATCAGACGCATATATTACTTCGACTGGATTGAAATCGGTTTGGCCCCCAATTATATAAACAGTAGAGCCGGTCAATGCAGTTCCAGACTCTCTTGCATAATCAAGTGTTTTAATGGGCTGCAGAAGTATACCATCGCTAAGAGAATTTCGAAGCTCCTTTAAAGACACATCTTTCTGATGTGAAAGATGTGCCCTGAACCAAAAGCTCTTCCATAGGTTGTCATCGAAAACAACAGAGATCAATACGTACTTGTCATGCGTGTGCGAAAGATATCTCTTTTCAGTCTGAACAGATTCCGTATCTGATAGGAGATGTTTCAAGCCACCCGCTCCCTCTGAGGATTTTGCCATTGGTGCGACTTTAGGATGATCTTTTTTCCTTTTTCCTAAGAAGATGAAGAAAAGAATTATTCTACTTCTATCCGAAAGCGGCAATAAATAAATCGAAGGGTAAGCATACAGTTTCCATGCTACACGATATAAAACTATATATATCTTAAACTAGCATACGGTTTCTACAACTGATCGGAAACGTTTCAAGCGGCGGGTTCTGCTCCAGGATCTGTCATCGCGCAATTGGAAAATTTCTAGGATTATACTATTGATTCTATTGGCAAGTGATAATAAATAAGGGAGTTGTCGTTGTCGTATTATGTTAAGACTGCGAGTAAGTATCGTGCATCCGGTATACCACCCCATACACTAAATCAATGGATCTTTTATCATAATAAAGATATTTCTGACAATTTATTAAAAAAAAATAAAATAGTAATAATATTTAAAAAATTCTTTATAAATTAGCTTATGATATAGGTAGCTCATACACCAGCTTATACAAGTCTTAATTCTAGTATTTCATATATTCAATCTAAGGAATACTCTCTTGGTTTGATTATTTTAAATTTAATAGTTTTTGACTTTTTTTTTTTTTTTTTCAATCTTAAGGAATTACCTCTTGGGGCCGGCCGGGGCGGCGGGGGCTTTGATTATTTTAAATTTAATAGGTTTTGATCTTCTTTTTTTTTTTTTTTTTTTTTGCATTTCGATAACATATTTAGAAAATTAAAACAATATTAATTATTTTATTTTAACTTTACTTTTGGCTATATATTTACATTAAACTTCATTTAAATTAAATGAGCATCAATTAGACAGTAAGTCAATTTACCTTTTTTTTTTTAAATTGAGAGAATGTAATTTTTTTTTATTTTTATAAAAAAGTCAAAAAGGAAGGAATAGTAACCAGACATCCAAGGCTTATAAAAAAGTAATGGAACTTTCTTTTTTCAAAAAAATAGGATAAATTACATTTTTTTTTACTAGAGATTACTATTTTGGTTGATTAGTTTGGCAAAATCCATTACTTTGTTGTTATGTTTTAAATATATATTATTATATATATATATATGTATACATTATTATTATATATTATAATATATATATATATATTATATATGAAGGCCATTTCTATATACTTTGCCTGAGATTATAAGTTTTCAATATGAAGGCATTTTATATACTTTGCCTGAGATTTATAAGTTTCTTCATTATAAATTTATGCTTTTTAAAGAAAACAGACCATTATCCTAATTTTGAAGTAGTTTTTTTTATGGTTTTTGAATTTTAGGACAATAGTTGTTTTTTTATTGAATCTCATACAAATTTTTTTTTTCTAATTGGATTTATTTGACATTAATTTTTAGCAAAAAAGGAAGTATTCATTCAAAATTTTTAAGGGTGATTCAATCTTTTTCAAATTTAATGAAGAGAGTGTATGGATATGGTCAGGTCAAGATAAAAGTTGAATATGAAAATTTAGATGCATGGGATGGAACGAATAAATCACATTGGAAATCAATGAAAACGTGAAAAGATATAAAATTACTATATTTATCAAATATAATCAAACAAAATTCATCAACTCAAATTTGTATTAAAAAAATAAACCAAATAATTAATTACTAAATGTATAGATTTGCTATTTAAGTTTATATGATTTGTCCTGTGGTACTCCAAAGTGTCCAAGGAATAACTATATCCTATGTCCTTTATTAAAATGAGATAAATTGCAAGAGTTTAATCGCAACTCTGCATTTTTATATTTTATTTTGAAAAAAAATATAATTATTACATAAATATAAAAATATTTATATAAGTTTTCCGTAAGAAAAATAGCGTAAATAAGCAAATCTCGTGAGTTTCTGCCGTAAATTTATGCGTTAGGTGAAAAAAAAAAAACGCTGATTAATTGGGATTCCGGAAGCGGCGGAAAGAGGAGGCAAGAAATCCTGGCAACAGTCAAAACTAACACCTCTATACTTGAAAACCTCTCTCAACTCTCCTCATCTCTCAACATTTCTCCCTCCGTAGAATCAAGCAGACGAAGATGGGGAGAATCTCTGCGACTCTCTTCTTCGCTTTCCTTCTAATCTCCTCTGCATGCTCCTTCTATCTTCCTGGCGTGGCTCCACGTGACTTTCATAGAGTATTATCACCTACCTACTTCTGTTTTATCTTTTTCCGCTTTTTTGTTTTCGTTTTTATTTTCTTTGGCTTTTTTTCAATTTATTGGGTTTACTCCTTGTGTTATTTTTTAAGCTGACGGGTTTGGTTAAAGTAGAGTTGGATCTAGGGTTTTGGGGTTTGATCCTTTGTATTGCTGATTGTATTCTTGTAGATCTGTTACTTAGCTTTACACTTGCTTTGGATCCGTGGTTTTGTTGCTTTGACTACTTGTTGATATTTAAAATTGAGCTTGTGATTAAACATTGAGATTATAGTAGTTCTCTTGGTTCTTTTAGTGTTTTTGATTGATTGAGTGATATGTTAGTTGTGTATTTTAGACTTAACAATGGGAGATGTATAATGCACTTTAAGAGGATATTATATTGTCTGTATAAGAAAGTGATGCGAAGCATGTAAAAACAAGAATGGATATTGACTGCTATTGAAAAGGCTCTAAGTTTTCTTTAATTGGTAATACTGTGGTTTTCCACATTCAAACATGTGTTTGTGGATGTAAAATTCTGGTACGAAGTTTGAGTTTTGCTTCCAAAAAGTGCAATAAATTAGATGGTCTTATGGTAAGTGAGATAGTTGCACTTGAATTGGGATATATGATGAAACAGGTGAGTTCTTTCATTTGGAGTACCTTAATATTTAGTGGCAACTTTTTTGTCCACTTCAAGTAGAACTATCTTCTTTACCTTGTGGGGATATGCGGTGGTGGGAGGGATGTGAGGTTCTTATTTATTTTATCTTTCATTTGGCTGTTACTTTCCTCTTGTTATTAAGTGCACCATCTAAGTTCTTTTCTTTATTTTTTTTTTTCCCTATAAATAGGGTGACTTCCTTTCTGTCAAAGTGAACAAATTGTCATCTACAAAGACACAACTTCCTTATGACTACTACTACTTAAAATATTGTAAGCCTGATAAAATTGTGAACAGTGCTGAAAATTTGGGGGAGGTTCTTCGAGGTGACCGCATCGAGAACTCTGTATACAATGTAAGCATCTACCATCCTTTCTCTTTCAATTTATTGGTACTTGAATACGAAACTGAACTGGGGATGAATTTGTTGATTGTTACCTTTGGATCTGGATCCTGCTCCAGTTTGAAATGATGGAAGAGCAGCCGTGCAAAGTGGCTTGTCGAATGATACTTGATGCTGAGTCTGCTAAGAATTTTAAAGAAAAGATTGATGATGAGTATCGAGTTAACATGTAAGTTGAAGATGTGCTTAACATGTTCTGTTTTTGTTATTTTGAGTTCTGATTGCATGGTTGCATTTCACTTTTTTCCCTCTTAAACTTCACCCATCTGTTGCTTTTTGATTTGCAATATTATCTGTTTCATGTTTATACAGTATGCTAATTTTGCACTCATCTGTTGCATGTTCATTTTCACTTCAAATTGTTTCTTGTTTATATTGATAGCTGGGAAATGGATTTGCAGGATTCTAGATAACCTTCCAGTTGCTGTACTTAGTCAAAGGAGGGGTGGCAGTCAGTCAACAACTTACGAACATGGTTTCCGTGTTGGGTTCAAAGGAAATTATGCTGGAGTATGTTTATGAAAGCACTATATAGCATTGAAGGCTTCTGTTTTACTTTTTGTTCTGATTTTTTTTTTTTTTTTTTTTTTTTTTTTTTTTTTTTTTATATGTTTATGAAGCACTATATAGCATTGAAGTGCTTCTGTTTTACTTTTTTGTTCTGATTTTTTTTTTTTTTTTTTTTTTTTTTTTTTTTTTTTTTTTTTTTTTTTTTTTTTTTTTTTTTTTACAGAGTAAAGAGGAGAAATACTTTATCAATAACCACCTTAGCTTTAGAGTTATGTATCACAAGGATCCTGAGTCAGGCTCTGCTCGAATCGTTGGATTTGAGGTTATTCCAAACAGGTGTGGTAGCATCTTGTTCTGTTTTATTTCACTTTTCAGATTTTATTGGGTTGATCTGCCTTGTGAAAGTGGTGGATATGAATGAGTGTACTTTATTGTCTGCTTCGAAATTCTGGAAGTAGCAATGACATTAGAGCAAAGGAACATTAAAAAAGAACATTTAAGTACCTGAAATGTATATGATTGGTGCTTCAACTTATTACTTTTACTGAATTTGCAATAGTATTTGACTTAAATGTGTGGCACTGAGTTTTTATAGATTGCAGTGCACTTTTATGCCAAAGACACATTCAGCTAGCTTGTCTCCTTGTTGTATGCTTGCTACCTTACCTTTTGTGTATTTTATTGAATATCCTGTTGAAATTTTCTTAATGTTTCTCTAAGCCTATTGCACAATGCATTCACTATGCAATTCAACTCTTCTTGCATGTTGTGTTTGCTCTATGTGGGTGTTGAAATAGTTTTAACTTATTTATTTCCTGTTAATTTTAATTGATTCTTGTAAACAGCATCAATCATGAGTACAAGGAATGGGATGATAATAATCCTCAAGTGACAACATGCAACAAGGATACCAAAAAATTGATTCAAGGTAGCACTGTTCCACAAGAAGTTGACTCAGGCAAGGCAATTGTGTTCACATATGATGTTACCTTCAAGGTACTCTCTTATTATGTCTTTGCTTCTTTTTCCCTAATCTGTTTTCCGTCTCTCTCTCTCTCTCTCTCTCTCTCTCTCTCTCTCTTCTCTATCTTCTCTCTTCTCTCCTCTCTCTTGTATGGAGCCTGTCTCACTTTGCTTCTTTTTCCCTAATCTGTTTTCCGTCTCTCTCTCTCTCTCTCTCTCTCTCTCTCTCTCTCTTGTGAGCCTGTCTCATTTTTGCTGTACAGATTTTTCACTTCTGAAGTTTTTTTGTAGGAAAGTGAGATTAAATGGGCGTCTCGTTGGGACACCTACCTACTCATGAATGATGATCAGATCCATTGGTTCTCCATCATAAACTCACTGATGATTGTTCTCTTCCTTTCTGGCATGGTCGCCATGATCATGATGAGAACTTTGTATAGGGATATTGCAAACTACAATCAATTGGAGACTCAAGATGAGGCCCAAGAAGAAACAGGGTGGAAACTTGTCCATGGAGATGTGTTTAGGGCACCTATCAATTCTGGTTTACTGTGTGTTTATGTCGGTACAGGTGTACAAATATTTGGAATGACACTGGTGACAATGATATTTGCATTGCTGGGTTTCTTGTCCCCTTCCAACAGAGGTGGCCTTATGACTGCGATGGTTCTGTTGTGGGTCTTCATGGGCATATTGGCTGGTTACTCGTCAGCACGTTTGTACAAAATGTTTAAGGGCACAGAGTGGAAGAGAAACACCCTAAAAACTGCATTTATGTTCCCTGGTATTCTTTTTGCAATCTTTTTTGTGCTGAATGCCCTAATTTGGGGTGAGCAGTCTTCAGGGGCAGTGCCTTTTGGAACCATGTTTGCTCTAGTTTGCTTGTGGTTTGGTATCTCTGTTCCCTTGGTCTTCGTGGGCAGTTACCTAGGTTTCAAAAAGCCAGCTATCGAAGACCCTGTGAAAACAAACAAAATTCCTAGGCAAATACCAGAGCAAGCTTGGTACATGAAGCCAGTCTTCTCCATACTCATTGGAGGCATTCTTCCATTTGGTGCAGTTTTTATCGAGCTCTTCTTCATCTTGACATCAATATGGCTGAATCAGTTCTACTACATCTTTGGCTTCCTCTTCATAGTGTTCGTTATTCTTTTAATCACTTGTGCAGAGATAACAATTGTGCTCTGCTACTTCCAGTTATGTAGTGAGGACTATCACTGGTGGTGGAGATCTTACCTGACTGCCGGCTCTTCTGCTCTGTACCTTTTCCTCTACTCGGTTTTCTACTTCTTCACCAAATTGGAAATCACAAAATTGGTTTCGGGCATCCTGTATTTTGGGTATATGATAATCATATCTTATGCTTTCTTTGTCTTGACTGGAACAATCGGCTTCTATGCTTGCTTCTGGTTTGTGCGAAAGATCTACTCATCTGTCAAAATTGACTGACCTGATGATCCAAAAGCAGATGAGGATTAAAGCAACTCTTGGGGTTTGTTTAGCTTTTCTCAATGCTTTTGCCGGGTGCAGTTTATGAGATGGAAATTATGGTTCTTGGTCCCGGTGAAAGCTTTTCTTGTGCTGATTAGAGATTAGGACTGGGCATGTTTTGTTTATGCATATGTGAAAATTAATATAAATTGTTCTCACTAGTTTCTGTGCATTAAGCAGTGATCTAGATCTCTCCACACGGTGTATCGACTGTCTTTTACTCAAATCATAAGATTATGATTCCCTAAACACTGCTTCTGTTGCTTGATTTCTTTCTTCCTTTCTTTTCTTTTATTATTTTGTTTTTCTTAGTAACACATCCTCGGATGAATGATCTTTCTGTTATTATTATTTGTTGTATTTTATAAGCATTTACCATTAGATGAAGTGCCTTGTCGCTTTATTTCTATTTCAAAACAGAACTTGCAAATGGGAAAATTCTGGATAAGGGGCAAGTTTATGTTACTCTACCTGAAAAGACGGTACCTCAAAAGATAATTGGTAAATTTTGTTGATGCAAATATTTCGTTAATGGATAGATCTTGAACCCTGAAATCGAATTTGCCAATAACCTTCACACGAAAAATCATTCCCTTGATCCGGTGGTGGGGTAGGGCTTAGAACAGCGACTCTGAATCCTAGGCTGAGGAAAGGTTCAATAAATCCTTATAAACCATAACATTACACGCGATCCTTAATTTAGTGATTTGGGCAACTAATAAACATCTTTGCACTATGATTCCACAACCAATAACCAATGAAAGATTAAAAGCAGGGTATACTCAAACAGGCATACTAGACTATTAGTGGTTCAGTGACAGGCAGCTCTACTGCATGGTAGATCAAACCGAAGAAAAAATGTAATTTGATAAATATAGATTTTAAATTTCATGTTCTATTGAATTTTTTATTTCCCAGTCCATTTTGTTCAACTGCATCCTACCAAGAATGAACATGCACTAAACTCATCCAGATCAATCATATTATGGATTAACTAGCTTCTAAAAAAAAGCCTAGGGAAAAAGAGGAGATCCAATACACAATGACCTCAATTCCCTTCAACAAGGAGACCCAAGATTGCACAGGCAGTAAAAAAAATTCCTGCGACGATTGGGTGTCAGATATACATACTGTCAAAATAAAAATAAGTCCATCCTCCAGTACAGCTAACAAAACACCATTATCATCAGCTTGAGCATAACCTTGACTTCCCATTTTTCTGCCTGCACAAGATTATATAAAATAAAGTTAGCAATAGGCAGCGCTGAAACAAACTTCTAAGTTAAGAGCATGCATTTGATAAGATCAGTTAGCAACCAACCAAAATGCATCCTTCTTTTCTTGTGCCAATAGCTCTTCAAAGGAAATATCTGAAACTTCAGCATCATCGCTCTCAATCAGCTCACCAGACTTAGCCTTCAACTCCATGCAAGCACTTATTTCAAGCATCTATATAGACAAGGTCAGAATTGTTAGAGCTGCTGTAGTATGAAAAAAGAACACTTTCCATTGATTTAAATGCAACAAGAGAAAGATATTTTCTTGCTTTTTCCATGAGAGCAGTTGAAGAAATAGATAGTTGCCGCTCAGCAATGAAAAGACTAATACAAGGAGGTTTCCACAAAAAAGAAAAAAAAAAATTCTCCCCATAAATGTACCAAATATGAGGAAGGACAACTTAAGTACTTAGTAGAACAAAAAAATGGGAAAAATTAAATAGAAGATGTTTTTCTCTTTTCCTATAATATCTAATATATGCAAAGAAAAAGATGAATAATGCCAAGCTGTTGTCTGCAAATTGTCAACCCATCAGAAATCAAAAGGCACCACATTAATCTTGAGAGTAATTTTTAATTCACTAAAAGACAATTTTTCTTTTCTTATATTAAAAATGTTAAGAGTGACCCTTTTATGAAGTGGAACAATATGGCAGCACCTGTCTGCTCCCTGATATGTCACATTTAATTTGGTGTGGAGGCATTTTCAACAACCACAGAAAAATAGCAGAGCCAAATTTTAAGTATGTTCATTTTTACTCTTAGTCATCACAATCAGAAATTGATCGGCTGGCTTCATTAAAATAACGGTTTCAGTTTTACCTTTTTGTATGCAGGTGAGAGTTTAAGTTGTTGCTGAAGCCAATTATAAACAAAGGTATCCTCTTCTAATCTTTTCTGTTCTAGCTCCAGCTTGTATATCTGGAGAAAAGAAGTCACCAAACGCAAATTAGTGGCAACTGAATGTACACATTATCTGCTTTGTTACACAAGCCAGATAGAATAAAATTAGTAAGCAGTCACCTGTTGACGAAGGCGATCAATTGAAGACCTGTGTGCCTTTAACAGTAGAACCTTTGTGATTGTAAACTTGCGTTTGATGACCTCAGACCTAGACAAAAGTATATGAAATATGCATATAAAGCTAACTGGCTAGCATAAGAAGAGATAAAACAATAAGAATTAAACAAGAAAAAAATAAGAGAGCTCAAATTTGGCTTCCAGAGAATAATTGATAATACTGTAACATACTTGTGTTGCAACTCATTTCTAGCTTCAATCAAGCAATTAGCAAATTCACCAACCTGCATCACAAGAGAAAACAAAGAAATATCAAGCTTCAGTTGATTCCATATTCAAGCTTTTATTTAAATCATTCTAATCAAATACTATCATTTTTATGATGTAAACCATGAACCCCAATTTAAATATCCATGAATCTGATCTATCAACTGAATGAGAACTTCAATAAAAGAGACTAGCAGCATGCTTAAGCATCTACCAACAAGTAACCTCCCTTTTTCCAAATTCCATGTCTTCCATGAGGATTTCACAGCAGTAACAAGATTTGGCTTAAAGGAACTTCAATTATAAGAAGCTCATCTCCACTAAAGCTCAAATACTTGATGAGGCTCACTGGAAAATACCACATCACAGAAAGGTAGGGGAAAAATTGATGATGATAGGGCACTGAAGAATAATTATCTTGTAGTTTCAGCAGCAACCTTGCACAAAAAGCAATGCTATCATGGCCTTACTTTCAGGCACAAGAATGATGGTTTAAGTAGCCGATTTCTCTAGAAAGAAGAACAATAATTTCCAAAGAATTTGAACAGTATGCTGCAGACCGACATATTACAGTTGTACAGTATTAATTATCCCAGAGGCAAAGAAGATAACCATTAAAAAAATACCACCTCTTCCTCCAGTGTTGGTAATCAAATATCACCACCAATCAACTACTACTTGCGTGGTTATTGCCTCAGTTGCCAACTAGTGCATAAGCCATAACTGGTTTAAAATCCCATCACCAATCAAGAGCAACTCTTTAGACTATTATCTGCAGTAACTACGAGTCCTATTACAACTAAGATGAACTTCAATAATGTTTCCTATGCTTCCACGTTAATCTCCCATAGCAAGCAAAATTGTTCTACTTTTGATCCCTAAAGCCCTAACTTGCTTACACAAATCACTGCGCTTGTAAACTTCCTCACTTGATGATTGGCACTTAAAGATTTATTTTTATCATCGTGCAACACGAGATGCAATTGAAAATGGTATGTTCCATTTTTTTATATGGTTTGAAAGATCATCTCAACAATTTTCATGAAAAAGACTCGTGATTTACAAGGTCAAATCATAAGATTCAAATTTGGTCTTCACTTTCTTCTTCTGCACTTTACCTAATTTGACAATCTATATTTATTTGTTTACTCAATAACTTGATCAAATAATCATGCATGTACAGGTCATGCGTACTAATCAGAGACTTCACTTTCCTCAGTGAAAAAAAAGAAAATTAGGCCAAAATTACAGATTTTTTTTAACCAAAAGACAAATAATAAATAATAAATATTTAATTCGAATTAAGAAGGAAGGAGGTAGCACAAGAAATAAATGGAACAGAGGATAGAAATTGAATTTAAGCTTATAATAAGATTTAATCGTTACTGAAATAAGAACTACCCACTTGGGTGATTACACCTAACACATACCGATTTGGGATATTCTAACAATAAATAAGTCATTCATAAACAGAGGAGAAAATTTTGAATTGTATGCAAATGTTCTACTAACGACAATAATCTTAAAAATTTAACTTCATTACCCAGTCTATAACAAAACGCAAATTGAAAGCATAAATAACAATTACCCAAAGTAACAACTCTCAAGCGTCAGTTAGCTCAAAAAAAAAAAAAGTCCTTTTTTCAAATGAAGTGAAAAATGAAAAACCTGCGCTAGCGTCAATCCCTTAGTTTCATTGCACTTAACAAGCTGATCATACTGCTGCTTGATCTTCCTCTGTGTAGCACTACTCGTTGAGGTAAATGGGTATAGACAAACTAAGTCGGGCTTGACTTGACCCGAAATAGAACCGGAATCTTCAGCTTCTCTCTCAAAGCCCTTATCTTCACCCTCATTTTCTTCACTCTTCAAATCCAATCTTTTCTTCTTTGCCCTCTTCTTCTTCTTTTTCACTCTTTGAGAATCCCCAACTGAGCTGTCTCCCTCATCGCGAAGACCCGAGCTCGTTTCATTCGAGTAATTGCTAAACAGAGTGACCCATTTGGGAGAATTGGACGGCAAGATATCGAGAAGGAGGGAATGGGATAAGTGGGTGGGGTCATTTTCTCGGGTATTGCGAGTTTCATCGATTATCTTCGATAGAGAATGGTTTATAACATGATGGGTCTGTTTCTCTTCTCGCTTTGTCCTATTGAGGGTTTTATACAGAAAAAAGAGAGAGACAAAGAAAGAGATAGAGAAGGCGAAGAAGAAAAGGAAGAAGAAGAAGAAATGAGAAAACATGGGTTTGTTTTGGTTTAGGAGATAGTGTGAAAGAAATTGAAATTTATGAGAAATAAGATTAGATATATGTGAAAAACTTAAAGCTATAACAGCCGCCATTGAAATGCTTGTTCATGTAGACAAGTGTGTACGCATCCAGAGAGATTATTTGGGTTATGAAAGTATATGAAGTGACTGCTAGTGCGCTCCTGCTTTGAAGATTGAATTTGAAGGTTCTGCTATATCCCACGTTACGCAGAGAGAGAGAGAGAGAGAGATTTGGCCTTGGAGATAAAGATGACAGAACTGTGTGTTATCTTATGTCACAGCTGATTTGTGGCCATTGATAATGTGATGAGATGATTGATATGATTTTCTGGTTTATAAATTTAATTAGAGCCAAATCAAACATTATTGGTTAATTTTCTCATATCTTGTATAGCTAATTAGTAATTTATAAGGTTTCATTTCAAATTCAAATACTCCTCACCCTGTGTAAGCTTCAAGTCAACACTTGATTTATTTTTTATTAATTAGTTGGAAAACCAGTTATAGAGAAAACCATATATCTGTAAACAAATAGCACGTTTTAGATAGTTAAGGATAAAGTGTAATCTTGACCCGAATTGATCATATTTATATATATCCGATGTGCAAAATCCCCATCTCCTTTCAACTTTTTAAAATTAGTATGCCATAAATTATAGGTGAACGCGAATGGCGTTGCTTTTGCAGCTGAGATCAGTGTTAGTATCGGATCGAATACTTAGCTTTTGCTGCTTCTCTTGCCACTCCAGTAAGGATTAAAGCTACATTCTGGTTTCTAATGGGTTCACATGGTATTTACAGAAAATAGATCCACTTTCTAAAATAGAAATTTAAGGAAAACTGAAATAAACAGTAAAGAAAGATGGGCGAAATTGAAGAAAAATACTACAAAATAAGTTCCTAACTTTCATCATCACATTTAAGAATGTGAGATCTAAAATTGTCTAATTCTTCAAGGACCTCCTCTTCATCCCTGTAAACAAAATCAATCATCCTCCATATCTGCACCAAAATTAGGCAAAGTTTTGGTGAATAATACATCCGATTTATTACATTCCATTTTGTCTTGTCAAACATAAAGCGCTGTTTCATAGAATGATTTTCTCTAATCGCATAATGAAGAAAGAAAAACAGCTTTAAGAGCCAAGATCAAAGGACAGAATGGAAAAATCAATCAAGAAATGCCTTCTCACCTGAAGAGTACCACCTCCTGAAGTGCTTTCACAATCATCAGAAACACTGACAATTGTCCAGGGATCAGAGGCATTCCAATGGAAGTCAACAACCTTATCCCTATATGCATATATAAAAAATGTCACCATACTAAAATCTCATTGAAGCAAACAACCATATACAAACTATCAATTATTGGCCTCAACACTATAGGCTCAGATAACTGGTATTGAACATCTGCAGACTGACATTTGAGCAAAATTGCTCAAACAAATGTAAAAATAAAAAGCATCTATAGGCATGCATATAAACTTTTTACCTATGCCCAGCATGCCGGAAAAATAATCCTGGAGGAGCATTTGGCAATTTCAACCCAACAGAATCTTGCTTTTTACCAACCTGAAAGACAATAAATTATCAAATAGTATGCAAGATCAGAAAAATGAAAAATGTCAAATAAAAATTTGGAACAATAAAATGCAATTTCTAATATCAACTTTAGTCAAATTCCTGATACTAACTTTTAGAGGACCCCATTGTTCAAACCTCTACTGGCCTGGGGGCAAAGTAGAAAGGATTTTGAAAAGGAATAAGAAAATGAGCCCCTTCTTATACTTGTTCGTTAATAATGACAGGAACAACCCCTTAATGGTTAATTCCAGAAAATGAAACGGCAATATTCCCAAGCATCCTCCTTAACCTCAAGGAACTAGTAGAGTGTTGGTGCTAAGAAGAGTTTCATCATTTGAGGTTCAAAGTAGAAGAACAGAGAAGGATAATTTGAAATCACTGTTCAGCTGCATTATGAAGTATGCATTTGACCACTAGAGTACTGGACCTATAGCTAATTGCCGTCTCACTCTGTTAGAACATTAAGTGAATCATGTCCATGCCAACCCTATTTGTCTATTTGTATGACATGTCTTGGAGTTTCAATACTTTCTCACACTCTAAATTCGCCAAGAGCCCACCTTGTAATGTTCCATTGTGACCCATTATGCGATACAGGAATGCACATTGTCTTGGTATTTTATTTTGCATGGGCTTCCCTCAGAGTGGTTTTAGGCTTTCATTTTGTTCTTTCTACTATTGCTTTTGTACGGATTGAACATGAGACAGAACAAGAGAAAGAGGGAGAGAAAAAGCTGTCAAGAAGAAAATTGTACAAAACAGCACCTTCTCATAATCCCATATATTTAGAATGCCATCCTCTGCAGAACTTCCAAAGACTGATGACTTGTCTGGAGACCACTGAAACGAATTTTGTTGAAGTAACAGAAAAAGTGAGTGATTCCTAATTGTGAAGACATGGATAATAATAAACAATTTAAGCATAAACCAACATAATTTGAGACCTGAACACAAAGGACAGCAGCACTGTGACCCTGAAACTTATGAATAGGTGATCCAAACCCACCAGAAGTGAGGTTCCGGCGATCAAACATGTGAACAGAATTATCAGCAGAGCTGAAGTAAAGCCAACATCATTTAAAGGCACACAATGAGTTGCATAATAATCTTAAATTCACATCAGTATGAAGCTGGAAAAAAAGTACAATTGAAACAGAAAATTAATAGCACAACAATCAAGCCAAACGACATTGTTGCTCATGATAATAAATATCAATGCAGAAATTCTAGATTGTCACTTCCATGATTGAAAGAATACATGTAGAACAAAGGATATGAAATATAACTACCCTGTGAGAATCAGATTTACATTATGAGGATTCCAATCAACACAATGAAGATCAGCATTATGAGCTTTCTCAACCTGCCACAACCAAAAAATAAATAAATAAATAAAGATTCCAATCAAGGCCAAACAGAAGACCACAAGAAGGCGGATATTCAGCTTTTTAATATATATGATCAACAGAAAAGTAGCTGCAATTGTCAAAATGGCAACACAAAAATAACCAGCAAAAACACAGCATATTTTTGTCCAGGTTCAATTCCATGTTTGCTGCTTCTCTAATAGGAGTCCATACATGGATTGTATACATTTTAGACTCCATTAGGAAGGAAATAATAGAGGAGAGAAAAAAAGGTGCAGTGACAACCAATAAGCATGAAGAGAAGGAATGCAACCTTGACAACTGGACTAGAACCAGTTCTTGCATCCCACAGTATAAGGCAAGAATCATCTCCTACACTGCAGAACTCCTGTGCACTTCACATTGAAAACAAAAACATGAGAAAAAAATCAAATGATAGAGAAGTTCAAAGGAGACTTCAGGATAACACTTCCATCAAATAAT
Organism: Jatropha curcas; assembly: GCF_014843425.1. The sequence goes on along the minus strand of NW_023591748.1, from coordinate 246,078 downwards.
ATTAAAGTGAGAGAAAGCCCTATGCTTCTATGAAAACTGCAAGCTATCAACAGATAATATGCCACAAACAGACTAGGCATTCATGAAGGCATAATTATTTGGCCAAATACTATGTAATGCATTTGATTATGACTTCCAAAGATACCTTGACGGGCAGAATTGAACATCTTCAACAGTATCACCATGCCCTTTGTAGATACCTCGAGGCCCAATAGAAGGCCTCTCAGTAGATTTATCATTACTCCCACCAGTCCTAGAGGCATGTTTTGAATTAGAGCTACCAGAACCAGGAGACTTTGTAGACACTGGGTCAGTAGCCAAGGTTGAGATATGATCTTGAATACTCCAGAACACCACTAATTTGTCTTTACCTGCCATTGTAATTCCAAATTCAGAAAGAACTGTGAGAACATTTGTAAAACCTGACAGAAAAAGCAGTTCAGATGTCAAGCAATGTACATAAGAGGTGAAGATAAGAAAATCCAACATCAACAGAATATGTCTATATAGTTTCTACAGGATTACCTGCCCGTTAAAAAATAATAATTAATTATATATAAAGGATAAACTGCCCAGTTAGGCGCACCATAATCATGCACCATTTCTAAAGGTGGAAAATGCTCCAGGCAGTCATGTGAAAATCCATTCTCAGCATGCTAAAATACCATAGGGTAAGAATAATAACTTTGCATAACCAAACGTTGCTCATTAAGTCTCAAATATAAGTTTATTGCTCAAACAATAATTAATTTATGCAAGAGGGTTCTGTGAATCTACAAAGAAATGATTAAAATCGCAGCCAACCTCCAGAGAGCACAAAGGGCTCAGTTGGGCACATAGCAAGAGCAAATTCAGCATTATCTTTATGCCCAGTCAATACCTGAAAGACGATTTAACCAAGTCAACAAGCGGACTGCTTATAAAAGAAAATAACAAAGTTCTTCATGTGCTTAGGAATTGATTCCTTAAATCTCTCAATTAATAACTCAATGCATTCTTACCAGCCAAAAGTTACTAGTACAATTATAATTACATTGGAAATATAATAGAATTCCAGCAAAACATGCTGTTACAGATCTATGTAGAAAAAAATTCACGTATAATTTTAAGTTATAATAGAAATATAAAAATTAAGAAATTCAAAATCAAATTCAATATTGAATCAAGAAAAGAAAAACCAATTGCCATAGGACAGACCAAATCTGGATGAGACGCTGTGGCTCCCAGGACAGCTTGGCGATTGGGTTGAGACTCAACATCCCAAATGAGAACCTATTTTGAAAATTTAATAATTTAATTCAAATTGAACTCCATTAATTCAAAATTAAAACCAAGAGAAAACACATAACTAATACTAAATGAAAAATAAATGTTTACATCAGGGCTGTCAGTGTGCGTAGCCACTATCTTACTGTTTTGAGGCAGTTCCCTGATTCTGTTCACCTGTGAAAATCACATCAAAATGCCTAAACATTTATTTACATAAGCAGGACGATTTGTGAATGACAAAGCAAAGTTTGACGAGACATTTAGCTCAATTAACATCCAATATGGATGGAAATCACTAGCAAAGTAGATTTTATTGCAAGACAAAAATGTAGCTGGAGAAAGCTAGAGAGAGAGAAAAGTTTGCTTCAGAGTTCTGTCTGAGAAAGTGAAATTAATCTTCCTAAACATTTACATGAAAGCAGCAAGAATTCAGTGGAAGACCTTAAATATCTTGGACATAATTCTTCCAGCAATTTAAAAAAAAAAAAAAAAAGGAAAGCCAATATGCAGAAGTGAAAAGAAACATGTGGAAACTAATAGTAATAAGATCTAAAGTAAACAAATAAAAGTGACAGAGCCATCCAACTAACAATACAATTTTTTTACTTTCCCTTTCAGGGCAAGCGAACGCCACCTTCAAATAGGTGCTTTGTAAAAGGCATCAAAGATCTCTAAAAAAATTTAAAAAATTTAAACAAATATTCCATAATATTTTAATCGATAGGATGAAAAATTTTTATGCAACAAGTATTGCTGTTATCACATTCAACAACCCAATATATGCCATTTTCACCTCAGTTAAATACACTTATCAACCGGCACCGAGGTGAATTATCAGTTTTTCTTTCATTTTGAAACTTTCTGCCAGTAATCCCTGATTTTCCTAGACATCTAGGCACATTTGCAAGCACTTTCCATTTTCCACATTAGAGGATCCACCAAAAAGTTTAAGTCAACAATGCTTGGCTTCTACAAGAACCAATAAGTTCACCCAGAGGAGAGAGAAAAGTTAAAAATAAAAATATTAAGAAGTAATAGGTACCTCGCCTGGATGTATTATAGTTTTATACTTCCTTACAAAGGGAGAGCGTGCTTCTTCATTGAACTGCCATATCAAGCAATCAAAGCATCCAACAATTAATCATATCATGGTCGGTGAATAACGAAGGAGAAGGCAACAATTATTCATGATGATATTACCTGTGATATGTGCTCCGCAGCAGCAACCCTGGGTTTAACAACCTCGCAGTTTGCAATTACAAGAGTATTTGGGACACTGCCATCAGTCTGGATATGAGAGAAGAAAATTAGTAAACAAATCCAGCAAACTACAATGCACAACATACTACAACATCATGCATTGTGATTTTAGCAACATCAAACATTGGAAGATACTATACATCACACAAAAATGATATGGTCATGGCAGCTTTGAGAAACTAATAACTTTCCCTTCTATTACCAGGAAGAAAACAAAGGATCCTATCAAGCTAAGAACTAATGAATCCAACCCCTCACAACTGACATCATTTTCAAATAACTTTTGACTAAGTTCACTATTTCTCAACTAGATAAACTAAATTTATTACCTCACAAGAATGTCAAATCAAACCATTGATATTGTTTAAAGCCTGTATTAATAAGGAAAAAACTATTGCGCGGAGAAAAAAAAAAAGCATAAACTATAAAGTTCAGAGAGCAGATCCATATCCTCTGAATCTGTGGCGGATGTTGTCATCTTGCCTGTTCAGAAAGGTACAGACGCTGGCGATTCTTGTATGTCGCCTGCTCCAGCTGAGGACCCCATCTATTAGTTAAAAGAGATCAAAATAGAGGATCAATCCACATGCATTTGAAGGTTGAAAGATTGATCATACATCAACATTGCATAAATTTATATGACAAATTTAGTATTAAGATACAAAAAGCATATTGACATGAAGCACTTGCTGAAACAGATACAAGATAATGATTTATTTTAACATAGAAATAAAGCGCTTGCTCAATCTAAATGCAATTTCTGCACCCTCTATTACAGTAAAATCATAGTTCATTTATTTTCAATATAGAAACTCCTTCGAGAATTCCCCAGCAGCTGAAAAATGGCTAAGGAAAAATCATACAACTACAAGTGAACTAACCTATCTAGCAAAAAGTAGCAGAATATAATAATCATGAAATTGATAATAAAATGCTGGATGGAGTAAAATCCAAAATAAAATGCAAGGATAATAAACTTCAAGGTCAATTTCAATTTCACCTGCATCTTTACAAACCATTTTGGAAGGGAAAAAGCATTTGGCAAAAATTAAAAAACAAAAAAACAAATTAGAGCTCATAATAACAAACTATTTCTTGAATCAACTATACCGAGTCAGAAGAGAACTAAAAAATTAAAAACCCTATCAATTAGAGAAATAAAACAGAAAGAGGGAGTGTTAAGCTGATACCGGCAAGAGAGAGAGGGCCAAACGAGATTGTGATTAGCGAGCCAGTCGTAGAGGACAGGGATCAGTGTCTTCCATTGCCCGTACCTCTCGTCCACCGATCTCTTTCCTTTATCCTTCATGCTTCATTCCCGTCCGTTTCTCTCTTCGCCCGTCTTTCTTTTACTTTTCCCGCCCACTCTAGCTGTACGACTACGTCAAGGGTACGAACGAGGGGTACGCTGAGGAAGATCAATCAATGGGCTTTGTTACGTGCCAAAAATGCATTTTAGTTTTTAACATAGGGTACATTAGCGTTTGAATTTTGAGTTACCTCTAATAAAATTAATTACCAAGTCGAAGGGTAATTATTCAGTTCCCTATTTAATTACCTCTCAAAATAGTCAACCCTTTCATTAAAGCTAATTCATTAGATAGCGAAACTTATTATAATTCAATTTTATTATTGTTATTGTATTTTAATTCCATAAATATATTGCAATTATTATATTATACTACATGGTATCAAAATTTAAAAAAAAATAAAACATTTTAATTATTTATAAAAAAACAATTTAATTATTATTTCAATTTTTCCTCTCCAAATAAGAAAAGTCATTGAATCATCAACTGCTAATCCCATCTGATCAATTTTACAAAGTAATTTTTTATAATCCGTTCTCTGGACCATCGGGTTTGCAGTGGGTTCCATTTTCCAATGATAAAAGGCGTTGGAACTTGGAATATTGGGAGCTCTGTGACTGATAGTGGTGGAAGAGATATGATGGTTGGTGGGATTTTGGTTGCTTGATAGGAAAGGAAATGAAGGGAAAGAAAAATTTCGGGAAAAAGAAAAACTTTTTTTATGCTGTAAAAGAACTGTTAATAGGTAATAAAGATTAATTTGCAATCAATGAACAAAACCAATAACAACTAATGTTTTTTTTTCTGTTTCCCATTGTTAATCGGACCGGATCAGCTGGTTCAATTAATTTAACTAAAACCAAACTATAGTCAGGTTCGGATTGCATAAGAAAATCAAAAGTCCAAAAAATCAGTTTGAACTAATAAAAGCATATGAAAACCGACTAAAACCGAATGAAAACAGTGTTTCCTTTCAATTTGGAAAAAATGTTTGAAAGTAAGGGTGGCCATGGTTCCGATTCCAGAAAATATAAAATTGGAACAGAGTCGAAAATTGACGGTTTCGATTACGATTTGGAACCGAATGATTGCAGTTTATTAACAGTTCAAAACTAGATGATTTCAACCAGTTCTCTGATCGATTTTTCGACAAATTGCATAATTATAAAATAAAAAATTAGATAACATTTTTTTGTTGAAATTTTAAATTTTAAATATTTATGAAATAATTAAACAAAAACTTTAAGAAAAAAGTTTTAAAAAAAAGCTTGATTTTTTTTTTAAAGGCTTGAACAATAATTAGACATTAGCTTTAGAGAAATTATTTGACAATCATTTGGATACTTATAAATGAAATAGCTTAGAAAGATTGGAGAGTGGAGAGCAGCAGAGATAAATAATTTTGTGCGATGATAAATAAAAACAATGGATTTTATAGTAAATTCAAAAACTCAATTTTTTATAAAGACCCTTACAACTAGCCGTTATATAGTTGTTAAAATGATTAATTTGGAGATTTCACAGCAAATTTGAAAAAAATAAAAAAAAAAATTGCTGAAATCGTTAGTTTGAACCAATAGAACTGTTATAATCGGTTGGAAAAACCGCCATTTCCATCTGATTCCGGCTGGTTTTTGGAATCAACAGTTTACAGTTCCTCAAAATTTTGAACCAAAATCGGACAATAAGCCTTTAGTTCCGATTTCAATTCGAATTTGTTCTAGTTTTTCCGGTTTCGATCCGATGGTTCCAGTTATAAAAATTAGAAAATGAACATGCCTTTTTGAAAGTAAAGTAATGACACTAATTTATTTTTTCAAGGTAAAAGAAAAATGACATTTGTCTTTTTCTTTGTTCATTTTTCGTAGCTTTCCAAATAAGTAAAATGACACTTCTTTATTAATTGCCTTTAATTACTTATTTTATTTTTTGTAATAATTTAATTATCTCAACCTGCCTTAGGGTTAGGGGAAAATTTTGAGATTTGAGAATGAGGTGGGAAGGTATAAAGAGTGATACAATTACAGCGAATTTAATAGCTTATTCCATCCGAATATGAATAATAAAAATAAATTTTAGGATTGTAATATCGAAAGATAGTGATTTAAGAAAATAAAATTTTGATATTTGGTTGGAATAATTTTACATCATTTGAAAAATAGAAAGGCCATCACAAAGTAGAAAATTGATTTCATGTAAAAATTAAGATATTTATAATTATCATTAACACGTTAATTACATAATATTTACCCAAATACAAGCTTTTACGTGGTATTATTTATAATAGTAGTTAAAACTATATTCGAGCTTAAAACATATTTATTTCCCACAATTAATTATATTTATTAAGAATTAAGAATATTAACTTATATTGATTAAGTAGTTTTTAATAATAATAATAATAATAATAGTAAAACAATAAAATACAATATTATATTAGCAAACAAAGGAATGTTGGTCAGAAATGAGCTTGGCATGGCTGTACCGAAAGTAGCATCATCCATGGCAGATGAGTGGAGCGTTCATCCACGCGCTATAAAGGTACAGCAGATCGCACCGTCCACTTTCCCGAGTAACTTGAAAACAATATTATGGGCGGCCAAGTGACCCCACTATAGTCGGTTTGAAGAAATAAACGTAGGTCCCATTTCGGCCTTTTTTTTCTCTTTTTTGCTTTTTTTTTAGTTTTACAATTATTAAAACAGTGATCTTATGGCACGTCATTACTTGCCACTAAAACCGACATGGCCTCCAAATGGGTCCCAGGAATTGTGAGCCTCCAGGTTTAGTTGCTGATTAATTAAAAAAACTGAAAATTAATAAAATTGAGGCGAAGATGATTTATAAGTGTATAAATAGATATATAATTATTTAAATTTAACGACTAAAAATATTTAAGTTACGTTGAAATTTTTTAATTACTATAAAATGATACTACGGGAAAATTAATTTTACAGATCATGTGATGTCGTGGACATTAGTGAGACTAATGTCTCGAGAATCTGTAGTAAAAGTGGTGACATGTACACGTGATATTTGCATTTGATAATTTGGATTTTTCAATCCTCAACAATCGCAAAATGCTATTACCAATTTGTTCTATTTTTTCTTTTGAAGTTTTTTTTTTTTTTTTTCATATGTCGACATTTTATGAGAGGCATAAATTTAATTATATGTAAATCCAAATTTTAATTAATGACTTTCTGCTTCGTTTTTTTATTTCTTTTAGAAATTTTACCTTTATTTATTAAATTACCATATAAGACATAAACAATTGTTTTATTGACAGATTAATGAAAAAGAATTTATATTTAAGTAATTAGGTGAGATGAGCTATAACTTAGTAAAAAAAAAAGTATTTTAGTAATAATTTGGGTGAATTACAACTTTAAAAGATAAAAATATATGAAATAAGTAAGATAAAAAAAAGAAAATTTTCCATAGAGCTACGGAAATTTAAATTGTTCACCAATACAACGAACACTTTAATGATAATAATGAAACGGTTTTAGTTCTTCAATTAAAATTATTCGCAATGCAATATTTTCATTTAGAATTGATAATGCACCACTTAAAAAGTTTTAATTTCCAAAATTCAATTAAAGGAATAAGTAAAAGTAATATTTTTATGAATATAATGAATTAAAAAAATTTTAAACATTTATACCATTCAAAATTTAAAAGTAAAATTTTAACTTTTAAAAATTAACACTATTTAGATTAAATTAAATATTACTTTATTATATATTATATAATAATAATAAAAAAAGAATACGTGAATCATCCTTTATTTATTTAAAAAATTATAGGAAAGAAAATGGATGTATAATAGAATTGCAATGATTAATATTTGTTATTATTATTATTATTATTATTATTTTGTTGACATCAGATAGACATTACTTGCAAGGATACATCAAGTAGCTTTTACCATTAAATAATAAATGACAGTAGCACAAATTTTTCTTTGGAAAGAAAAGAGTTTACCTTCTTTAGCCATCTCTTTACCAGAAAAAAACCTCGAATTCCAAATCAAATTCTTTAAAAAAAAAAAAAAAAAAAAAAACCCTTAAAAAAAAAAAAAAAAAAAAAAATCCCATTTTGTGCTCTTTAAAAATCATGGGAATCAATGGACAGTCAAGCCCTCAAAAAAAAAAAAAAAAAAAAATCCCATTTTGTGCTCTTTTAAAAATCATGGGAATCAATGGACAGTCAAGCCCTCAACTTTAAATTAAAAAGAAGGAGAAGAAAAGCACTAAAAGGTTAACAAATTCCTCTTTTGAGATCTCTGTTTCTCTCTTCTTCTATTCTTACCAATCGATCTTCACTGCCTAACATTTCTTAGGTCGTATTGAGCTCGCAGTCTGTCTAGTTCCGATTCAATTCAAATGGGTAATCTCTAAATTTCAATATCTCTGATTCATTCTGTATATAAATCTCTCTTGGCGTTTAAATGTTAAATTGAAGCGGTTTTAACCTTAATTATGCGTCTGATTCCCGTTTATTTATGCAGTCATTATGATCATGCGTTCTGGATTATAACTGTTTTGCGGTTTCTGTTTGTTGTTAAATTGGTGAAATTTAACGGGCCTGTTAAGTAATTCAAGCTACTTATAAAAATGAATATTTTGTTTTAAATAGATAGATTGGACAGAATTGATTTGGTATTTGGTTTTGGAATTGGGATCGTGTTAAAATTCTCAATCCTGTTTGATAGCTTGAAAAATAAATGGAAAGGGAAAGGTTTGTTATGATTTGATGAATACAGGGCTAATTTTAATGGAATATATGAATTCGATTATTCTCTAGTGAAATTAAAAACGCCATTTAACTCCAAATTATGGTATCTTTCCATTTTCTTCTTCTCGCGTTTATTCTTCTCAACAACCAGGGAAGTAATGGTTATGAATCTCATGAGCTGAGTGGTTTTTGTGGATGTTGGTTAAATATTCGTATCCTGGAGTGCTTATATAGATATCTTTTTTTGGTTTTCAATTCTGAATAAACTTATGCAGAGATCGCTTTTGCTGTGAATTCATTATCTGTTTTAAAGGTTTTTATGTCCACAGTGTCTTCTAACATGAACAATGTATTCCTAATCAATATGTAACACTTTTGGTTTTCAGCAAAAAGCGAGCAATGCTGTTCTACTCAGTTAATTGATGGAGATGGTACATTTAATGCCGATGGAATAGATCAATTTATCAAGGACTCGAAATTGGGGGAATGTGGACTTTCTTATGCTGTAGTCTCCATCATGGGTCCACAAAGTAGTGGTATGTATTTCCATGTTCTCTATTAACTTCTAAATCTCTAGTTCCCGTGTCTCTGGTGGTGAGATTTCATGTTCTCATTTGCAATTTACATCATTTGCACAACTATTAGTTAGAATAATATGAATTAGCCAGCAACAAATTTTGATTTGAAACTTAGTCACCTGGATATAGGTTCCATCAATGGCAAAAAACATCACTTCCATATTTGATATGGACAGCATACTTTATTCTTTTCTTAAGTTGATTTCAGCTTTCGTGTTTTATGCTCCCAACTCTATTATTGATAAATCTACATTCTAAAGTGTTAGATATTGTTTTCTATGGACTGAACAGGGAAGAGCACTTTATTAAACAATTTATTTGGCACCAACTTTAGGGAGATGGATGCCTTTAAGGGAAGGTACATTCTTGTATTGATTTCAATTTTTTTTAAACAAAAAATTTTTAGGATTTTGGAATCCTGATATGATGCTTTTCAGGTCCCAAACCACTAAAGGTATTTGGATAGCTAAATGTGCTGGAATTGAGCCTTCTACTCTTGTAATGGACTTGGAAGGCACTGATGGAAGAGAACGAGGAGAGGTGCACCTTTTTTTTTTCTAGTTTTTCTTTTCTTCTTTTAATTTTATATAGATATATATTTTTGCCAATATGCATTGCTCTAGCATTTTCAGTTCTCTATCATCTTCTACACCCTGCTTGATGTGAAAAATAATTTTATTTTAAGCAATTCATATATATTGCACATCGCAAGATGATTGTTGCAGGAATCATGGCTAGGTGAGATGTATCAAACAGTTCAGATGCAATATTTGCAACTGTCTGCTTGAAATTTTCGAGATTTAGAATTTCTTGTGTGGGCTTTAGATAATTAAGTTGTTGCGATTGCCTTATTTAAGCATATGTAGAATCCTTTTGTCAAGGCTCTGAGAAACAAGTTGGATGGAGCCTTGACTTTTCATTTATATTAATAAAGAATGCTCTATGCTGTTAACATTGAAATTTTAACAAGTGAAACCATCCTTCCCTCTCGTGATGTTTGCTCTCACTTGTCTGTTTTCCCCTCTTATTTTAGGATGACACAGCATTTGAGAAACAGAGTGCCCTGTTTGCCCTTGCTGTTTCAGACATAGTATTGATTAACATGTAAGATATCTGTTTAGACTTGTTCTTCAAATTTATTGGAATTTCATGAAATAATTTCTCATAATTTGTATGCACTATCTTGCTGTGAAATGTTTCTTAGGTGGTGTCATGATATTGGCCGTGAGCAAGCTGCAAATAAACCTCTTTTGAAGACTGTATTCCAGGTGCCCTAAGTATAATAATTTTTCAAAGGGATGATTAGAAATTTAGTATTTGAACTTTGTCTATTTTTCTATTTCAGCGTCTCAATTTTATTTTTTATCATAAAATGTTTGAATTGATAAATTATTTACAGTTAGGTGCATTTTTGAGCAGAATTTTTGTCAGGAATATCTAAATAGACTATTTTATCCAATTTTTTTCAATCTATTTATTTTTCTATGTTGTCACCTTTATCTCTTTATTTTATTCTGTGACATTTTATTTTTTTAATTTTGTTTCGGATTAGGAAAAAATTGTAGGTAAATTTTGAATTTTCTTTTTGAAAAAAGGATATATAAAACAGTAAAAAATCAAAACATTGAGAAATAGAAATAAATTATATGGATGTTTATGTCTAGTATTATTTTTATTAAAAAAATTATCTACTATAGGTTTTTGGTAAAAAATTCAGGCCAAATACACTTTAAGTGAAAAAACTTATTCGTCCAAATACATAATTGATAAAAGAAAAATTTTTTTTGGAGATGCTAAAATAGAAATACCAGTAAAGTTCCGACGCAAAATTTATATAATTATCCCTTTTTCATAAGCAGTCAATCTGGAATTCTTAAGCAGCCATGGTTCCACTTACGTTTATGTTTGCTTGCAGGTTATGATGCGATTGTTTAGTCCACGTAAAACAACTTTGATGTTTGTTATACGTGATAAAACAAGGGTGTGTTCCTCTCTTCTCTTTAGCTTAATGTTGTGACTGGGGAGAGATTTTAAGTCTTTCTTATGTCAGTTGTTCTTACGTTTTTAGTTTACCTTTTTGTCCTTGTATTAAGTGACTTTAGCCATATACTTTATTGTTTTTCGATCTTCATTATTTGTAGACACCATTGGAGAATTTGGAACCGGTTCTAAGAGAAGATATTCAGAAGGTAAAAGTTGGTGTTGCTTTCCCTTATTATTATTTATTGACTCAAACAACACTGTTTTCATACTTCCCCTCTTTCTTTAACTGCAGATCTGGGATGCTGTTCCTAAGCCACAAGCACACAAGGAAACTCCTTTAAGTGAATTCTTTAATGTGAGATATCATCCTTTTAGTTTTAGCTGAAATAAGCTTATCTGTCTTCTTTTAGAAGGTAAAATGGAGCATATACGGTGATAACACACTTGTGATGTATGGACAGGTGGAAGTTGTTGCACTTTCTAGTTTTGAAGAAAAGGAAGAACAATTCAGAGAGCAAGTAAGCCAAATTTTTATTTAAATTAAATTATATATTTATAGAATATGTTAATATTGGAATTGTTGTTGCTCCCCTGCCCCTGTGGTAATAGTTGAAGGAGAAATAAGCTCTCAAGTTAGATGCATATCAAATTAAATGATTTTTTTTTTTTTTTTTTTTGATGGCATATCAAATTAAATGATTTTTTTTTTTTTGTGGACTTTCAAATGTCAGACCTCACCTTTTTTTTTTTTTTTTTTTTGGACTTTCAAATGTGCAGACCTCACCATTGAATTATCACATTGCAAGTCGTTTAATTTATTTCTAGGATTCCAGTTTGTATTGTAGGACATGGAGCTAGATCTCTCTTGGTGACATTATTAATTAATTTGTTTTCTCTTTTATTAATGAAGGTTGCTAGTTTGAGGCAACGCTTCCATCATTCTATTGCACCTGGTGGTCTGGCAGGAGATCGACGGGGTGCAGTTCCTGCTTCTGGATTTTCCTTTAGTTCGCAGCAAATCTGGAAGATCATCAAGGAGAACAAGGACCTTGACCTTCCTGCCCACAAGGTAATTTTGTTAATGCTTGTTCACACAGGGGCTTACAATAAATGCATGCACATTTATGTAATTATATCTATTATTCATCAATTTGCAGGTCATGGTTGCTACTGTACGCTGTGAAGAAATTGCTAATGAAAAGTATGCTAATTTCAGTGCAAATGAGGTATATGCTCTTTACATTTCTCTTTTGTTTTTTTCGTTAGCTTAATCTTGCTGACTTTCTGAAATAAATGATAGAAGTTAACTGACCAAATTTGTTTATAACCCACACGCCAGGAGTGGTGTCAAATAGAAGAAGCTATACAATCTGGACCAGTTTCTGGTTTTGGAAAGATGCTGAGTTCAACTCTAAATGCATGTCTGTCTGAGTAAGCGTTTGACTCTCAACCATGTGTGTGCTTTTAATGAATTTGTTGCTAATGTAATTGGATATGGGGATAGACAGCTTTATGGTTCCTGCCTATGGCTGTGTCACATGTGCCATCTCTATTTCCGAGCTGTGCTACTTGGATTGTGCAATTTGGTAGTATTAGGAGACTTACATTCTACATGGAATTCTTTTCATAAAAACTGATAGACATGGTAGCAAAAATAACTACTTAGATGTGAACTCTTTGTATGCTGGGATATATAATTTCCGGTTGTGGATAGGTTCAATGCACAGACTGTTGACCTGTCTCATGATAATGTATGAGGTTCCATATGTTACATTTTTCTTTGCTCCCTTCTCCTAAGCCTAGATATTTATTTCAGTTTGATCCCACAGCTGAATTTATACTGTCAGATAGAGTGGCTTATCGTATAAGCATTTCTGCATTAAGCTTTTGATGCAATTTCCGTTTGGTTGTCTACTCTGGATGATATTGTCTGAGAATCTTCTTTTCTGGATTTAAAATCTATGTTGATACACTTGTTAGCAATATTGACATTTTACTTTTCTTTTAATTCTAGGTATGATGCAGAAGCTACTTATTTTGATGAAGGAGTCAGATCTGCAAAGCGAAAGCAGCTTGAAGAGAAATTGCTACAAGTAATCCATTTTTCTAATAAATAGTACAGTTTTCTATTTGATCTATAGAGAAGACTGCAGCATTGTGATGAAACGGATAATGTTATATTTTTCTTACTTATGTCCAACTCGAAGCATGGGGCATGTGCAACTAAAAGTGTGGATATTTGCTTGTGATTCATATGATTGACAATTACAAGATTAGCATCATAATTCTAGTACTGTTCATGAATTGGTCGCCAACAATAAATTTTTAATAGTGGGGGGATTTCATGTGATGGAGTAGGATATCATTCATTATGTGGCCCATGGTCCAGTGAACCTCCCAATAGAATTGTAAATATAATGTAAAAAAAATCCATTCAAATTATAAGCAAAACTATTGTGGTATGGATGTTTACATGTTGGTTTTAGCTGTAGATAGGAATGGAGAGGTAAAGGGAAAATGTTAAATTTATGGGCATGTGACTAGACATGTACAGCTAGGACTTAATTGTGTTGTTCGAGCAGCCATCTGCGTCACTGTGCCCTTGTTTATGGTGTCCAACCAAAAGACTTGACCTACTAGGTTGAGGCTTCCAAATATCAAGTAAGCCTAACTGCATTTCATAATATGGGATTCCTCTCCTCAGCAGTTGTATGAATGGATGTTTCAATTATTTTTCATTTTAATGTATAAATTGATTCTTTTACGTGGTATCTATTTTACCGATCCAAAATTTGAACATGTTTGGCTGTTTTTCTTTTAATTTCTCATTGTTTGTCTTCTTCCAATTTGATAGCTTGTCCAACCGGCATTTCAATCAATGTTGGGTCATATAAGATCAGGGGCTTTTGACAAATTCAAGGAAGCATTTGATAAGGCTTTGAATGCTGGGGAAGGGTTTTCTTTGGCTGCTCATTCTTGCACTCAGTCTTACATGGCTCTATTTGATGAAAGATGTGCAGGTATTTTTAAGTTCCTTTATATCACTTAATTTGTTTGAATACAGCAAGGACAATGACTAAGCCTTAGTCCCAAACCAATGGGGGTCGGCTATATGAATCTTTTGTTTCCATTCTGCTTTATTCATAACTTAAGTCTGCACTAATGCCAAGAGGTAGTAGGTCTTTGATACAACTTCCCTTCGAGTGGTCCTTGGTCTATTTCTTCCCCTTTTGACACTCTCTACCATCATTGTATTACAATACAACCGAAGCACATGGGGGCATATGTATGACATGATCAAACCATCTTAAATGCCTTCCTCTCACTTTATCTCCAATGTGTGTCACGTGCACGTTTGGTTGGATGTGCTTATTTCTAATCTTGTCCAATCTTCATTTGCGTGAATGATGTGGAAAAAGACTCTGAGAAAAAAAAAAAAAAAAAAAAAAAAAGAACTCTGAAGAAAAAAAAAAAAAAAAAAAAACGACGAAGAGAGACACAAAATCTTTAATACAGTGAATTGGTGACTAAGATCTTCAGAATTTGAACGACAAAATTCCTTGGACTCACTAAATACAGATTGCATCTTTTGTTTCCATCCCATTTTGTTGAAAGAACTTAGGCCATTAGACATGCTGTTTTATTGAAGACGCTAACCTAAGTCTATATAACACTTGCTTTCATAATTAATTTGCAGATTGCAATCAATTGAACAAGCAAACTGGGACACCTCTAAAACAAAAAAAAAAAAAAAAAAAAAAGAGAGAGAGACAAAAATCTTTAATACAGTGAATGGTGACTAGATCTTCAGAATTTGAAGACAAATCCTTGGATCACTAAATACAGATGATCTTTTGTTTCATCCCATTTTGTGAAAGAACTTAGGATTAGACATGCTGTTTATTGAAGACGCTAACCTAAGTCTATTATAACATTGCTTCATAATAATTGCAGATGCAATCATTGAACAAGCAAACTGGGACACCTCTAAAATGAGGGATAAGCTTCAACGTGATATAGATGCGCATGTTGCTTCTGTCCGTGCTGCCAAACTGTGTGAATTGACATCATCATTTGAGGTATGATTATTTACAGGTTTTGTCCTCTTCAAACATTTTATGTAAGCAATTGTCTTTGATGCACGATAAGTGCACCATATAATGTCTGTTGATATGGAAATTAATTTGGGCACCTGTGAATATGTTGGAATTTAGGCGAATCTTTTTTATGGTTGGAAATTGTTTGAAGTTCAATTGAGTTGAAGTGAAGGTGGAGAAAATATGTGCATGGGGCAATTTGATGATTAATATTTCATTGTAGCAAAATTCTTAATTTAAGGAAAAACTACACATTCATAGATTTCATATATTGTAAAGGTTTGTTAGACTTGTCTTTCGATGATAGCATTCACATGAAATTACGCAAAGAATGATAGAATTTTTAGATCCTGCTTTATGAACCCTAGATGTTGACTATAAAATGTCACTGGGAACATTTCAGGCAAAACTAAATGAGGCATTAGCAGGACCTGTGGAAGCTCTTCTGGATGGAGCTAACAATGAGACTTGGCCAGCAATAAGGAAACTTCTGCAGCGTGAGACAGAAACCGCTGTTGCTGGCCTATCTAGCGCACTTACTGGCTTTGACATGGATGAACAAACTAAGGATAAAATGCTTACAAGTTTGGAGAATTATGCAAAAGGTGTAGTTGAAGCAAAAGCAAAGGAAGAAGCTGGACGAGTCCTGATCCGTATGAAAGACCGGTAGCTACTCAGGATATTTTTGTTTATGTTATTTGATTTGATTCAATGTGCATATTCAGGAATTGGGATTTAACTGTCAAATTCGTGTGCAGGTTTTCAATGTTATTTAGCCATGATTCTGATTCAATGCCACGAGTTTGGACTGGAAATGAAGATATTCGAGCAATTACAAAAGTTGCTCGCTCCGCGGTACGTTGCATTTCAAGTTTAATCAAATGTTGAATGTAAGAATCTTTCAATTTATTTTTTCATTGGGTTTAGGTCCTCAATTAATTTGATTGATTAACTTTTTCCAGTCCTTAAAGTTATTATCGGTAATGGTTGCAATCCGTTTGGATGATGATGTTGATAAGATTGAAAGTACCCTATCATCTGCATTGTTGGGCACCAAAAGCAATGCTGCCATCACTGAGAGAAGTATCACAACAGTTGATCCACTGGCCTCAAGCACCTGGGATGAGGTTGACTTTCTTTTCTTTTTTGTTTCCTTTACTTGCTGCTTTTCTTCTTGCTGTTTACACTTCATAGTTGTATGTTTTAGGTAATGTTGTTATGCAAGCATGTATAACTAACAGGAAAAGGGACTTTGAAGCACTACATGTTATGTTGAACAGATATTGGAGGGGTTTTCTAGCATAAATCATTTGAATACTGGAAAATGCTTTGCATTCTTACGCATATAAATTGTTTCTGGATGGTGCTTAAATTAATTAAATTTAGCAATGTCACTAAGTCTAGCCCTTCAATATATTGGGTTTTGTTATTTTTCTACTTCTACAATTTAATTCTGAATTTATTTTTTTATTTTTTTCATATTTCTAAATGCAGTATGTGCCTTTGTAAAATGAATCCTATTGGTGATGGAAAGAATGGGTCTGCAGCTCCAAAACATGCTTATTATGTATATCAGTACATGCTGCTTGTTATTTTATGTGTTGGGAGATCAATATTTATTTGACTGGTTCCAGCACAAAACATAAATTAATTTGTCCATTGCTTGATGTTTTGGGCCTACATACTGGCACAGGGGGCACTGGTGATTGTTTAGAATTTTTGGGTTTCCCTTTAGTGCTCTTATTCTTTGGAAGCCCTTTTGCTTTACTGTGCATCCTTAATCGGCACTGATAACTGATTCTTCTACTACAGATTCCACCATCAAGGACGTTGATCACGCCTGTCCAGTGCAAGTCTTTGTGGAGGCAATTCAAGGCAGAGACAGAGTACAGTGTCACTCAGGCCATTTCTGCCCAGGCATGATTTTCTCACCCATAAATCATCTAACACACTGTCCCCCCTCTCTCTTTTCCTGGTTGCTCTTTGGAGTTGGACTTTTAACATGGAATTGGACTTGTGAATGGAGTTCCTGTTCTCTGTGGGTTAAGGGCAAAGATAAACTGTTGAATATTTAACAATAATTGGATGTTACTGACAAATTGTAAAAGGTCTTATAAGGTGGCAATATGCTTTGCATGTGGAAGGTGCAGTAGCAAAAAAAATCTGACCAGAATTTGTCCTGGCTTTCAATAATAGGATAAATATTTCATAATGAAAGTAAAATGCAGGCATATGTCCAGAATTTTCTGCTCTTCATGCTCTGCTGTTGAGCATTTTATCTGTTATATCTGTTATATTTTTTAGATTGCTTTAGAGATTTGAAAATTTGCTTTTATAAGTTAAGATACGGCTAAATATGCATGCTTCATATATCTCTTTCTTTCTGTGTAACATTAATTTTTCTCTTTTATTTCAATTTTCAGGAAGCCAACAAACGTAATAACAACTGGTTACCACCCCCATGGGCAATTGTTGCTTTGATTGTATTGGGATTTAATGAATTTATGACACTTCTGAGGTACATCTTTATAATATAGTTGTGGAATTAATTTTGTCAGATGAAAGATGAGATTCCTTGTTGGGCTGACTTTTCCCCCCTTCTTTTTTTTTTTTTTTAAACAAAAAATTTGGCAGAAATCCCTTCTACCTGGCTTTTATCTTTGTAGTTTTTCTACTCCTTAAAGCCTTATGGGTGCAACTAGACATTGCCGGTGAATTCCAAAATGGCGCTGTGAGTATCATCCTTGTAGCATACTCTTACTTTTGATACTAAATTCTGTATTAGACCGTTGATCTGGTGTTTGCTTTACTTTGCTCAAAATTAGTCACTAATTAATAAGTAAATATTTTACTAGTTTCTGCAAAGATAAGCCTGATCTTGCAAGTCTTTTGTTTACAGCTTCCAGGGCTTATTTCCTTGTCCACGAAGTTCCTTCCTACTGTTATGAACCTTATTAAAAAACTTGCTGAGGAAGGACAAATGCCTGCTGCTAATACTCATAGAACTCCAGGACCAGCAGCAAAAAGTTTTCGTAATGGAAATGAAACTGGCAGTGACATGTCAAGCGCTTCATCCAGGGTAACCTCTGCTGAAAATGGGACTGAATACTCGACTGCCTCAAAAGATGACTAGGTGAGATAATCATTGATTGGGAAGCAATTAAATCACTGTTAAAAGATAACAGCGTTCTGCTCGCATTATGGTGGGTGGTTGTATTGCACGGTCCACGGCTATCGGCTCTTGTATGATTAGCATGCAAGAGACAGATTTTGAAGGCATTGATTTTAGTATACGTGCCGCATACAGGGGGCCTAGTTGATTATGAGGGAGCCCCATTCAGTAGTTCCTATTGTATTAGTGCAGGTGTTGATTTTTTTTTTTAATAATTATTTTTTTGGACAAGCTATTGGATTCTGTCTAAAACCTTGATGGTGGTTAATTATGCTGGCTTGACTTCAATTTTGTCTTATGAGAATTTAAATGCGGTGTTTGTTAAACTGAAATTGTTGTATGGTGAAAGTATAATTTATTTTAATTTCCTCTTTCCATTGCTAATCTCAATTTTCCTTTCTAAATTCATCAAATATTTCTTTCAAAATCTAATTAGGTATCTGTTACAGTATTGTTATTAGGGTCTTTAATTTTATAGTGCTTAAACGGATGCAGGAACTTGATTGGCCAATGGCAGTTCTTGTTGTCCTTTCAAAATGGAACAACATTCCATAAATGTTGTTAACAAAAAACTTGGCCAAACCATTAATGGAACCTGAAAAAACCTGCAACATTAATGTCAGTTCAATTCTTTTACTTGAAGATGAATCTCCATTGCCCACTCATCACTGGTATAAAACATATATCTAATGTTCATGTCCTATTTTCTGACAGGAATTTCTGGCTATGAGCTTTCACCTATAAATTTTCTGCAATAACTGTAGTATAGTTTATGGATCTAATTGCCTTCGACCACAAAATTTGATGGAGAAAATTCTTCTCCATCGCTAATTCTGTTTGGGGTCAGTTTTTGTTAAGTTAAATTGGAATTGTTGCTCATATTTTGTGGTATTTGGTATGACCGCCATAAATAGACCACACAACATATGATATATCTGCTGATTATAATAATTGTTAAAAATGGAAATGTAAGCGTAGCTGTGGAATTTATCTCTTATGAATGATATTTGATTTCATTTTGCAGTAAATTAAATTATTATGTGCTATTTTTTTTTTTTTTGAATTATTTTCAATCAAGCTTTGATTTGATATAAAGGTGAATTATTTATTAATTTATTTATATTCGGATTGAGCAATATATCAAATGGGAAAAATATCTTTTTATGTGTATAAAGATGAATTTAATCGCAAACAAAATTAGCTCAAAATTCACATTAATTATTTATTAATACAATCAGCACAATGTATTTTTTCTCATACCGATATAGAATTTCATAGGCAATTTGGCAATTAATATAGTAACAGGATAAAATATAGTCTGAAAAAAAAAATGTTGCTATGATTTACCAAACAATTAGGTAATTTTTCTGAAATTACCACAGAATTATCCATGGTTTTACTTTTTTCTGCTGGTAGGCAGTGAGTTACCCTTTTCACGTGCAACTCTCTCAAGTACAGAGGCATCAATGAGACAGGTCTGGAGTTGGGTGTAATTGTTGAATATTATAATTTTGTATAAATATACTATTCCTAAAATTTGAGAATTTGTTCCAAAAATGTATGAAACAAATGGGCCAGGGCCACTAATGCCCAGTACCTCATTCAATTAAAATTGTTGAACAACATTTTCTTTTTCTTTCTTCTCCAGTAATTAAAGTTTTATGAAGTTTTAGAAATGAGGTGAGCAGTAAATAAGGATGACAAAATTAATCTCACTTGAACCTTATCAAATTTGAAATTTTAGGTTTTAACTGAATCTGAATAAGGTTTAGGTGACACTCAAAAATTTAATTCACTTGAACTCGAATATGATCCGATTGTAAAATAATAATTACATAAAGAAATAATTTAATTATTTAATACAAATATATGAAAGCTTACCTAAACTAAATAGGATTGGGTGTTCATAATTATTTACACAGTACCAAATTCCAAACCCTATTTAATTATATTCATTATAAATTATTTACCCATTAAAAAGCTCTGTAAAATTGAAATAAATTAACCTTGACCTGTCACCAACTAGCACCAACTAGCTCTGCACTTGACAGACTGTATCTGTGAGTCATTTTACTACCGGAGTAGGGACCATACTACTCTGTATAATTATTTTCTTTATGTCTTAAAATATTTGTTAGATTTATAAATTTAGACGTGTAAATAGTTATTTTTTCATATAACTTTTATAATTGTTTATCAAATAAAAGAGCTTTTAGTATATTAATGAGTTATTAAAAGTAAAGAAGAGCAAAACAAATTTTATTGACTAAATATGTGTGTTTTGTCAAACCATGAAAATAAAACGGGACGGACCGAGTATTTTTTTGTTAGGAAATGATTTGTTTAAGAGATTATTTTTCAGGTAATCTTTTTTCAATTTGAACTACAAAAGAAACTCTTTCAATTTTGCTTTTCACGAATTTATTGTAGTTGACGCCTAAAGAAGAATTGAAATTAGGTTGATTAAATATCAATAATAGAATACGCCATACCACTAGATTTATTGGTAAACAAAATTATCTGGATTTGAAGATTTAAAGTCTCAAATAATAAAGAATGAACATTTCATATTGTAAGTTTCAAATTGCTAGAGAAGAACAATAAAAACATACATAAAAACCAATAATATTTCCATAAAAAGAGAGAAAATACAATAAAATCCACTGAAAGAATATTAAATTATACTAAAAAATTCGTCATAATACCAAAAAAAAAAAAAAAAAAAAAAAAAAAAAAGAATACGCCATACCACTAGGATTTATTGGTAAACCAAAATTACTGGATTTTGAAGATTTAAAGTCTCAAATAATAAAGAATGAGACATTTCCACTATTTGTAAAGTTTCAAATTGCTAGAGAAGAACAATTAAAAAACATAACATAAAAACCAATAATATTTCCATAAAAAGAGAGAAAATACAATAAAAATCCACTGAAAGAATTATTAAAATTATACTTAAAAAATTCGTTCATAATACCAAAAAAAAAAAAAACAAAAAAAAAAAACAAACAGCTAAAGGCAAAGAAGGGTTAGATTGGCTGACCCAACTAAAAAATTTAAGATAGAACCAAAGCAGTAGCTAGCTAGGTTAGAGGGAAAACGAGTGAAAAAAAAAAAAAAAAAAAAAAAAAAAAAAACAGCTAAAGGAAGAGGGTTATGATTGGTGACCAACTAAAAAATTTAAGATAGAACAAGAGTAGCTAGCTAGGTTAGAGGAAACGAGTGAATGGTTTGTTTACAGCCGTCACAGTAGTTTGTTGATTAATAAAAGGAAGCAATACTAGAGAGCAACTATTCATTATTTCAATGGACATGCAACCAAATCAGTTAGGACATTATTTTATTTCTTTTTTTCTTTTTCAATACTAACCAAATATATTTTTGGCTCATTAAATCATATTAAATCTTATTTATGCTGAATAATATTTTAAAGAGTGAAGCACTCGCAGAATATTTATTTTATCTCTAAAGATTAAACTTATGACTTCACTTAAAAGAAAAGAATGTTAAATCACTCGTTACTTTTTTTTTCTTTGAGTTTGTAGGTAAATAGAATTGCAAATTTACAATGAATGTCGTTGGTTTCTCTTCCTTGTTATAGTCAAGTGTACAGGTTAACAGTGTAGAATAAATCCTTAGGACTCACTTGGAAAAGAAATTTAATTTCAATATATATAGTTAGCTGAGGGTATTCATTTTTTTTTAATTGTAGGAGGCTTAATGGATTGAGAATATTCACTTTATTTAAAACTATATTTTAAGACATTGATTTCATGTAATAAGAATTAAAAAAATGAGTAATTACAAGCAGTTCTTCAAATATAAACCAAAAAAGAAAAGAAAAGAAAAATAAATTCTTTAGAGAATGGTTGAACCACCCCAATTGTCTAATTACCCCTTTATTAATGCTCAATAAATTGGTAAAATTTAATGGAAAGATATAGATAAAAGTAAAATTAAAATAAAATAATTATAAAAACTGTCAAATTCAATAAAATATTGGATGGAGATGGTAAGATCAGAAAGAGAGAGAGATAGTGAATCCAAGGGCCATTAATGTTCTCAATGTAATCGAACCGCAGCATTCATGGCCACCATTAATGAACCCTTCCAGTTGTAGTTAACTTTCAGTCATCTTTTTATTTATTACAGTATAAGCCTTCATTACTTATACTGTCTAAGCTTTCTCTACAGTGTGTGTGTATATACACACGATTGTAAATCGAAAAACAAAAATAAAAATTGTCTACTTTTTTTGGTCTAGAATGATCTGTAAATAACATAACTTTATATATAGTAATATATGAATAAATATATGCGAGAATGTGTATATAACACACAAAACAAGGCCAACCAGAGAAAGCCACATAGAGGTTGAAAGAAGCAGCTTCTTCTGTTAGTCTTTCAGTTGCTTTGTCTCTCTCTGCCTTCAATGGCTTCTGCTTGGGCAGTGAAGAAGCTCTTTTTTTCCTGCTTGGTTCTGTGGGTTTTCACTCTCTCCTCTTCTGAAGGTTCTTTCTCTATATCTTTACTTACACCACTTTCTTTAATTTTCTCTCTTTCCTCTCTCTCATGTTTCTTTTGTTTCTTGATTTTTCGTTCTTTATGCACAGACTTTGCTCGAGAAAGTTTTTCCATACTTAATAATTACCGGGTGCATGAAGAAATTCCAAATACTATTTATTCCTTTACATATTTTCTTTAGTTTTAGTTGCTTAAAGCTTAACTAATAATGTTCTTAACAAGAAATAGAAAGTGTTTTGTTGTACTGCATAAATAATTAAAATGTTGTTTCTTCTTCTTCCTTGTGATGTGTTCATAGCATTTCTTTTTCTTTTTCTTTTTCTTCTTCTTGATTCTTCAATGCCTCGAAGTGAATAACAGAATACTACTAGAATAGAAGCAAACCACCATAAATGTGATTTACTTTTCATAATTTTACAGCTCAGGATGGGTAGTTGGCAGTTAGGGTATTTATTATGTCATTAAATCTATACTTACTACCCAAGGGAGATCATATATACAGATAAAAAAATAATATAAATATATAAAAATTGTGAACTTTTATTTTTTATTTTTAATATATTTGCAATGTAGGTTATAAGCATACTTCATATCCATCTGATTACCCGTTTATAAAGAAGGCAAGCACATTCTCATCATCATCATCATTTTCATCAAGTGGAAGTAGAGAAAATGGGTATGATTATATAGTAGTTGGTGGAGGAACAGCTGGGTGTCCTTTAGCTGCAACACTGTCGCAAAATTTCAGTGTGTTATTGCTTGAAAGAGGAGGTGTACCTTTCACAAATCCAAATGTCTCCTTCTTAAGCAACTTTCATATAACTCTGGCAGATATTTCTCCAACTTCTGCTTCTCAGTACTTCATTTCTACTGATGGAGTCCTCAATGCTAGAGGTAGGGTTTTGGGTGGTGGTACTAGCATCAATGCTGGCTTCTACACCAGAGCTAGCACAAGGTATATATCTATATCTATGTCTTCTTGAAATTTTTTTTTTTTAATTTATAAATTACTTTCTTCAATATTTTTCTAATTTTAGTTATTTATTATTTTTCTAATTAATTCGAATTTAAATGAGGTTGAATACAAATTTTCATAATTTCAAAGACTATATATAGCTGTTTTATTGAAACAAATTATGGAGCTGAAAGTTTATTAGACTATATACAATTAGTCGACATTACCCTTGGACATGGAGTACAAGAAAATAGGAGAAAATGGGTTTGTAGGGACAGAAAGGTAAAGTTAACAATATATTCATAACGTACTAAATGCCATGGTTGCAGGATTAATGAGTGAAAAAAATAATTTATCTACATATGGAAAAAAAAAACAAGAGAAAAGGAACCAACGATGTTATTACTATTTACTAGGAATTTTCCAATCTCTGAAGGGGAAATACACCTTTAATTATCGTTTATAACTTTAAACTTGTTTGTAACAAATGAATTCTAAAAAATTTTGTGAAATTCATTTAAAAATTTATATTTTTGAATTTAGAATGAAAAATAAAAGTAGATTTCAACTTTAGGAATTCAATTCCATGGAATTGGATATGAATACACCAAATTTCATAAAAATAGGTGGCATTTTTAAATAAATTCTATAAAGTAAGCGATCCAACTTTTTATGACAAAATTATCATTCTCTATCTAAAAAAAAACCATTTAAAAATTTTATTTTTTTAGAAATTTTTTTAATCATTGTGTTTTTATTTTAATATTTTTTCATCCTTTATTTAATATTTTTTAGTATTTTTTTATTATCGATAAGAGAGATTCAAGTTAAATATCCATTTATCACTAAATTAAATGTCATAATGTTATTAATATTATTTTTATTTTATATATTTAAAAAAACCATTCTTCTAAAAAATTTTATTTTCTTTAGAAATTTCTTTTTAATCATTTGTGTTTTTTTATTTAATATTTTTTCATCCTTATTTAATATCTTTTAGTATTTTTGTTATTATCAGATAAGAGAGATTCAACGTTAAAATATCCATCTTTATCACTAAATTAAATGTCATAATGCTTAATTAATATTATTTTTACTTTTTAAATATCCATTTATCACTAAATTAAATGTCATAATGTTATTAATATTATTTTTATTTTATATATTTATTTTAATAAAAATATAAAAAATTATATAGCATAACATAAATATAATTAATATTTATTATTTGTTTTGTGAAATTACTATTTCAAAGATATTTTAAAAAACAAAAGTAAATGAATTTTCAATTAATTTGCTTCATACATGATTATGTAAAATTCAATTGAATTAAATGATTTAAATTAATCATACCAAATAAAAAAATTATTTACAAATAAATTTCATATTTTGAATTTATTTATAGCAAACCGAGCATAAATAAATATTGGTGTAGCATTAATTATATGTTTTGGAGGATCGAAAGAAAACTTAAACAGAAGCCATGTTCATATTTAATAAATTAATGGCCACATACTCACAATATTAATTTTCAGGTGGCAAGACATTTATTTGGAGTTTGAATATAATGAAGGTGACCATATTATATTCATGATCATGCCTTTATCCTAAGCATTTATGAATTTTCTTGTCTTAATTAATGAATTAGTTTTTTCCGTTATTCGGAGGAAAATGTTTATATTTTCCTTAAACAAATGTTGATGTCGAAATGAATATTATACTTGAAGTGTTTAGTTATTAAATTTGATTTTATATAATAATGGTTTTGTTCATCGCTAAATCTAAAATTATATTAATACATTAATAATTTCTTTTACAATTGAATGGTGCATTACATATTTTAACTGAATTTAGAAAGAAAAACATTATTTTATTTGAATTAAATGATTAATTTTCAACAATAAAGGGTCAAAATGCAAAAAAAAAAAAAAATTGCACTCTTAAATTAGGTGTACTTTTTTTTATTAATTTTATTTTCTATTAAAGTTTAAACTTTCTTTGATTGTCATTCTAACTATTTTCTTTGAATTATATATTGTGTATTTGTGTGTGGTAGTGATTAGGGTTTAGTCACACGTGTCAATGTGACACTGACTTTGATCCATGAAGATGAAAGACAAGGGCATATATGGATGGTTTCCACAAATATAGACTAAGTTCTAGTACTAATTGATTATTTATGTCGTCCAACTGTCAAGAAATTAAGCACTTACAGCTTCTTTTCTCTAATTCTCTCTCTCTCTCTCCCTCTCATATGTCATATTCTTAGAAGTCATACTGACAAAATTAATTATGCCATTTAAGAAAATTAGGTATTGGTAAAAGATACTACTACATAAATGCAACAACCTACTTCAACAGAAATGCATGGCAAAATTTAGAAATTTAAAATCGTTACCTAATGCGTCAACCATCCTATTTATTATTTATGGATTGTAACTGTTGACAACGAAGTTAACGTATGTAGTTTTTTTTCTATTTTTATAAAAATATTATTTCTATCCTGCGAATATATATTCTTTTAAATCATAACTCGCAAGTGAAAAGTCTGAAAATTAAAAATTATAAAAAAATTATATTATACATGATCATTTTAATTATGTGTTGCAGGTTTATAAAGAAAGTAGGATGGGATGAAAATTTGGTAAATAAGTCATACCCATGGGTAGAGAGCCAAATTGTTCATAAGCCTAAGGTTGCCCCTTGGCAGGTTGCTCTAAGAGATAGTCTATTGGATGTTGGGGTATCACCTTTTAATGGCTTCACTTATGATCATATTTATGGAACTAAGTTTGGTGGCACAATCTTTGACCAGTTCGGCCGCCGGCACACCGCCGCCGAACTTCTTGCCTCCAGCAACCCTCAGATGCTTACTGTTTTAGTACATGCCACTGTCCAAAAAGTCCTATTTGATACATCAGGTATGCTAACTAATTTTATCAGAACGTCAAAAGAGCTATGCAAATATGTATTTTAGAAAATTTTGAAATGGGTAATGCAGGGAAGCATCCAAAGGCAGTAGGAGTGATATTCAAAGATGAAAATGGAAACCAACACCAAGCATTTCTTTCAAATAATCCAAGAAGTGAAATAATATTGTCAAGTGGAGCGATTGGAACACCACAAATGTTGCTGCTGAGTGGTATTGGTCCAAAAGCTGAACTTGAAAGAATGAAAATTCCAGTGGTACTTGACAATGAATTTGTAGGGAAAGGAATGGCTGATAATCCCATGAACACTATTTTTGTTCCATCCAAAGTGCCGGTACAGCAATCCCTAATACAAGCTGTTGGAATCACTAAATTGGGTGTTTATATTGAAGGTAGCAGCGGATTTGGGCAGTCCAAAGATAGCATTCATTGCAACCATGGAATCATGTCTGCAGAGGTACATGATCACTTGATTTTTTATATTTTTTTTAACTTTTAATTTGGTTAATTAGGCTCTGACCTGAGCATCAAAGTTCTAAGGATATAGCCCAGTTCATTATAAATTATAAAGACAGTTTTAGTAGTAATATCTTCACAGCTCATGAGGTAATTTCTAATGATGCATGTGAATATTTGAATCAGATAGGGCAGCTATCTACAATTCCTCCGAAGCAAAGAACACTAGAAGCAATTCAAGCCTACATTAAGAGAAAGAAGGAGTTACCCCATGAAGCATTCAAAGGAGGATTCATTCTTGAAAAGCTTGCAAGCCCCATTTCGACAGGAGAGTTAAGGTTGATAAACACAAATGTTGATGATAACCCTTCAATCACTTTCAACTACTTCAAACATCCAAAAGATCTAAAACGCTGTGTTAATGGTATAAGAATGGCCACAAAGATTGTGCAATCAGAATACTTTACAAACTTCACAAAATGCGATAAACAGACTGTGGAAAAGATTCTAAACAAGAGTGTTATTGCTAATGTCAATCTTATACCTAGGCATCCTAATGACACTAAATCCTTAGAACAGTTCTGTAAAGATACTGTCATCACAATTTGGCATTATCATGGTGGATGTCATGTTGGCAAGGTAGTGAGCCCTGTAGATTATAAGGTTCTTGGTGTTCAAAGACTTCGGATCGTCGATGGCTCAACATTTGATGAATCTCCTGGCACTAATCCTCAAGCAACTGTCTTGATGATGGGCAGGTAAATGTTCTATAGTTTTTCTTTTCTTATTTTTTGACTATTCTAATTCTTGGACAAGTGACTTGAGTTCTTGTTTCTAGGTACATGGGACTGAAGATTTTGAGAGAGAGACTAGGAGAGGCAGCTGGTGTTTAAGGAACAATCAATTATCAAGAAGAAATGCATGAAAGGGGAATTGAAGGAGTAGTTTTAGTTTAAGCAGTGGAAATTGATGTTGAAATATTGTAATATATGTTCTGAGAAAGCATTCTTAATTTGTTGTGTGTGGAAAATGACTTGCCTTTGGAAATCAAATTCCCATTTTATTATTTTTGCATCCTAAATCCCATGGTTTGAAAATTTCATTTTTCACTGATTGGTTTTTGTTTGGAGAAAAAAAAAAAAAATGACAATTTGCATCTAATCCCATAGTAGGATCTCATATCATGTAAGAGAAGTCTAAGATGTGTCAGGTTTAAACAAAAAATTTTCAATTCAAAAATTAAAATCTCCATTATTACTTGCATTAAATGCAAATAAAAGTGCCATTTTCTCACAGCCCTTTGTTCATCAGAAAAGCAAAAATCAACTTCATTACCAAACAGAGATTAGGTAGTTGAAAATCTTTTAAGAGCTAAGTTGCAAAAGCTGATAGAAGCTTCTAACAGGAACCACAAGATTGGGTGAGCTACCATCATGTGCTTATAAATATATATACACACACACCCACACACCCACACACACCAGCTGTTAGCCTGCTACAACATTTGGAGGAGGAGAATTAATTATTTCCCTGACAAGATAACTGTGCAATTTACTTTAACATTAAGTGTGAGGGACCATTCTTGGGATTCATGGAAGGTAGGTGAAAGAATTATGAATGTAATGTAAGCATTTAAGTTGGCATATATATATATATATATATATATATATATATGATCTAGTAAAGTATGCCTCTTGAATTTTGTATAAGAGTGTAAAACCATTATTTGTTCTTGGAACGAGAAGATTAAGGATCTCTAACTCATGAATCTTGATAAAGAAATGGATTTAACCTAATACAACAACTATTACAACTATAACTATTGACAACCATGAGAGGTACAAGACATGAAAAAGAAGTTCTATTAATGTTACAACTGTGAGCTTTTCATGATCTTCAAAGAAATAAGACTTTTTTCTTTTTGGTTATCTTTGTCAAGATTTGACATCTCAACAACATAGAACAAATGAGCTCACATTTGACATCTTGTTAATGTATCTTTATCCTATATCAGCAAGTGCAATCAGTCTTTGTCTAATCATTAGTGGCACCAATGACCATTCTATACTTGTTAAGAAGATTGATTTCTCACACTTTGTCTTAGGAGGAAATTTTAGTTCAGTAATTTATAGAACTTTTAAGCACTAAAATAGTTTTTAGAGTTGCTTTCTACAGCAAGTGATGGTAAACATGAAGAGAGGCTCCATTTTATTAGAAACCCCCAAAATTCCATATTATTAGAATCCAAAAACTGATTCTAAAGTCTAGATATCAGGATGGAGGGCCTAATAGGTTATAAGAAGGTCGCGAAGTCTTTGCATAAGCGATATAGAAAGTAGGATACAGAATTTGAAGGAATTTTTAGAAGAATAATGTCTTAACACATACAATTTTCAAGTTTGGGAATTTCATGGATTTACTCATACAAGACATTTTGCTTCTCAAAAGGAATTCCTTAACACCAAACGAAAATGTAACAAATACGGGAGGAACTGAATAGAGAAAAAATGAGGAATGCTTGGATCAAAACTAGACCTCATTAAAAAAAAAAGATATACAAGAAAATTATGTCATCTACTGATTGTGCTGGAGGTTCCATATTAAATCTATCAGCATCTCACCAGGTTCAATTTCTTTGCGGGGTTGCACATCTTCAAACTTCTGTCAAAATCTTCTAGAGCAGTTCATGAAAAGCTGGTGATTGCAATTGCAGCTTAAATTAATCCATATATAATTGAATTTTCGCTTCTTTGGCAAATTTAACTGGTTCCAGGCCATAATTTAAGTGAAAATCCGTGCTCACTCATGCTGCCTCTGGGCAAACTTCTTAATCTTTGCCAGAAATGTTTTCTCCTTCCTGTTCCTAAAGGTCCTGAACTGAAGTGCCTCCTGAAAGACCCAACTTCTGGGTCCTCATGTCCCACTGATGTATCAAACAAATCAGATGCTGATAATGGTAGTTGGTGATGGGATTGTGAAACTTCCATTATCTCACCTGAAATTCTTATGGTTTTGCTATCTATATCAATCAGAAGATTCTCATAGTTGTTACTTCCTGACTGCTGCATTTTTGTTTCATCAAACTCATTACAAACAAGCTTCAAGGCCTGAACTACTTCACCCATAAAAGGACGGTGAGACACTTCAGGTTGCACACACATCGATGCAATTGCTGCTACCTTGATTATTGTATCAAAGGAGACACTAGACTTTATAGCTGGGTCTATAATTGTTTCTAAGCCTTCCTTGCTTGTCAGGAGTGGACGAGCATATGCAACAAGATTTTCCTGACCAGGTGGTTGGGACAAGTCTACAGGTTTTCGGCCACTTAGTAGCTCAAGAAGGACTACGCCATAGCTGTAAACATCACTCTTCACAAGAAGATGTCCAGTCATAGCATATTCTGGAGCCAAGTATCTGGGAATAAGAAATTAGTCTGCTGAGATACTCTTTCGTAAGTTGCAAAATGAAAAAAGTACAGAAAGAATCAAGCAGCTATATGAAGAGCTTCCATAAGCAGAATAAATAGCATAAACACACCCGAAAGTTCCCATAACATGTGTCGAAATGTGTTTGTTTCCCTCATCCATTGCTGCTCGAGCCAAGCCAAAATCTGAAACCTTAGGTGTAAAATCATGTTCTAGCAAGATGTTACTGGACTTGAAGTCTCGATGTATGACCCGAGGACTTGAGTCTTCATGCAGATAGGCTAGGCCTCGTGCTGCTCCAAGGGCAATCTTCATTCGGGACTCCCAATCTAGTGGATCAGTTTCCTTGTCCACTCCTAGGAAACAACACTTTAAGTATTTTTTGAAGAAATGGTTGCAAGAACATTTAAATATAACACGTTTTGAAAAATCATATAGAAAGAAGCAAAAAGGAAAAAAAAAAAAGATTTCTCAAGATTTATGCCCACCATGTAAATGAGATTCAACACTTCCATTTGGTATTAGTTCATAGACTAGGCAGCGGGTATGCTCCTCTGTGCAAATTCCAATCAATTTAACTAGATTTCTGTGATGTAGACGGCCAAGCATCTCAACTTCTGCCAAGAACTCACGACCACTATGCTGATCATCTCTCTTCAAAACCTTCACAGCCACCTGCCTTCCATCATCTAACCTGCCACTGTAGACAAGCCCAAAGCCACCTTCTCCAAGGATCCTTGAAGAGTCAAACTTATTGGTAGCCTTATCTATGTCATTCAAGGTGAAAACCTTAGCAGATCCTGTATATGTCATGGCACCAGAACTGAAGGACATTGATGTAGAACTAGGCATGCTCCCAAAAGTTGTTGGACCTGCTGTCCCTGCCAAGCATAGAATAATGAACTTGACAAATAAACAGTGCATAACTCGAGGATTTCCTAGACAATTTGGATAAGCAGGCCAAAATTGAAGAACCTGATGGTTTTGTAGGAGAGGTAACTGAGGCTTGCGAAACTTGCTGAGGTTGATGAACACAATTTCCTCTTTTCAACAGCAAAAGCCAGGCGATAGCAATACATATAACCAAAGCAGTGAAAGAGGAGACAACTATTACAGCTATCAAGCTTCCATTAAGGCCATCTTTCTTCCTCTTTGGAACATCAACTCCTAAAGGTTTATTTGTTATTCCATTGTTGTCACGGCCAGGATATGGTTCATTATCTATAGTAGAGATGCTCAAAGGTGAAGGTGGAGATGGTGGAAGACCTGCATGTTGTAAGAGCTTCAGAGATACAATTGAATATATACATAACAAACAATGTCGAAAATTTATTTCACTGACTACTTCTAATGACCAGCTTCATAGTCTTCAGTCTTCACATAGCAAGAAGTTAAGAACGTGATAATCATCAAAGAAAATTCTGGGACATGATATTTGGACAAACACTTCACCAATTCATGACTCTTTAATTGGCATGTCAAAAAAA
Organism: Jatropha curcas; assembly: GCF_014843425.1. Next base: position 213,889 of record NW_023591748.1, on the reverse strand, counting down.
AGGTAGAATGCATTTATTTCGGCAAAATTTTTTAACATTAAGTTGGCTTGATCAAGCATGCCTTAAGAACAAGACAGAGCATGAAATTAGTAGAAGATAAGAAGTAGCAGTCAAATTATCCAGAAAAAAAAAATGTCAATAAAGATAATAACCTGGATAGTGAACATATAATACTTCATAGGTGCCAAAGAGGGAAGCTTTTATTGGAACCTGCCGGCTCCAAAACTTCTTGTAGATTGAAAGTGCAGTACTATCGGCAAACTTTATGCCCGATGGTACCAGGTTGATGATAACAGTACTTTTCTCTAGTTGTTGACTAGCTGCATTTGCTCCCATGATGTGGACCTGGCTGTGGTTCAGTGAAACACTAGCTGCAATTTCCTCAGCCAGCTCTGAGACCAAAGTAAAGAATGAGTATATTGCAACACCAAGGCGGAGTTTAACTTGAATTGGCCATACACATCCACAAAAGGTCCCAGGAGGTGTATATGTTAGTGGTTCCTTACATGTTAACGATCCACAATCTACAAGACAGATAACATCCAAGAGATAAGAATAAAAATACCTTCTTGATGCACCCAAAAAATGAAACAAGATACTCAATGGATATAAAGTGGCAAGAACTCGGTCTATATTTACCTCCATTAGGAGGTGGAGGTGGAAGAGACAAAATTTGTGACGGTTGTGGAGCCTTCATCTTCTTCAGGTAAGAACCCATTGGAGACGTTGCAGGAGGATTAACGTGCACTTAGAAATGAAGTAATGAAATCCAAGGTTAATTGGTTGTTGTAAATCATCATAAAATGAAGTAATCAAATCCAGTGTTAAACCAAATACGGAAATAAGTCTTCCCATACTATTAAAATGGTACATCGGGCTAGTTGGTGATAATGCTGGTGCAAGAGAATTCCAGCTTACTGATGAACGAGATGGAGAGTGGAACGGAGAGACTGAAGGAGCTATATGTTACATAAAAAATTATAAGAACTTTGAGCATGGTGCTTAAACAAAGAGAATTACATAACAAACTAATCAAGATTCTTTTTAGTCAAGAACCGTACCTATCTGGTGGTAACTTAGCGGAGGAATTGAACAAGATGGTTTAGGATTGCTGTAATGATTTCTTGAGTGGTGATGATTTCGGTGAGTTGAGATTGAAGGTGAATATGAATGAACATGCATCCACTTATTTGCAGGACTTCTAGATGACGATGAAGAAGGTGAAAGAGCAATACTTGAAGGCCTAGTATGAGGGGCTGCAACAGGAAAAGACCTTTTAATACTATATGCATGAAATTTTATTATCTCCATATTACTTTTGCAAGTGGAAAAATACTCAATTATGCTCCTACCCTCTGTTGGAAGATGATCCAGAAATGAGGATGTGTGGAATGCTTTGTCTGGTGGTAAAATGCCTAGCTTTCCATGTGTGATCCTGCCAAAGCTGGAAGGAGCTTGTTTAAGAGCAGAGGCAGGGCCTGTGACAAAGTATATGATAGAATGAACCAACAGCCAATTAAACAGGGTATTTTTTATATAATCCTCTGAAGGTTTTATAATGCAAAGATTTCATGAAAATTAATATAATGGACAGTATAAACAGAGATTTATCATAAGGGCAATTATTGGTGCTTAGAAACACTCGGCATTTGAAATAAAGAAATGGCTAGCAGGTGATATCTGTGCAGAAAAGAGAGAGAGAGAGAGAGAGAGAGAGAGAGAGAGTGAGATCAAGATGTAATCAAATCTTCAGTTCTTGGATTAATCATACCCCATTATTAAAAATTGATAACTTATGGAATCATGTCAGTGAATAAAGCATTAATTAATGTTTGATTAATAAAAAATAGAAATTAAGCTTCACAACTTTCAAATTAAGCTTAAAGACTCTATATCACATAGAAATGACATGCTGGCAGAATCTACAGACCGAAAAGAAAGCATAAACTACCTAGTACCTAAATTCCAATAGCAATTCAGTAATGGGCATCAATAGAATCATATATTTAAAATAAAAAGAAGAATTTTGCACTGTACTACCTACCCAATTCTGTAAAATAAAAAAAAAAAAAAAAATCTCCTCTTAGTGGAAAGTAAAGGGTGTTGAGTATCTTTCTTTTCCTGTTGATGATAACAGAAACGACTATGCTACAGAATAACCCAGATTCTAAAATTCAGTCCAAATTTAAAATTTACCAGTAATATATCAATCAAATATATGGATCATGCACAATTCAAAGAAAGAAACCTACTCAAAAGCCTAAAAGATCAAATCCCATTACCTGCAGATCCAAGAACCGAAAAAGCACAAGCATTTATACAAGAGATCACCAGCAAAAGACCCACCCGCATCCCCATTTCACCCCAAGGAAGCAGGAGAAATCAACTTTCAAGATCTCACCCACCCATCAAAATGAGAAGAAGAAAATTGAAAGAAAGTAATGGGGAAATGAAACATCATTTTGAACAAAAACATTGCGTATGGCTTAAAGAAACAAATGGACAATAGACAATGAGACCATAAAAAAAGAAGACCCACATACAGTACAAGCAAAGTAATGAGAATTAAGAAGACTGGGTGGTGAACAAGCAAAAATGGATTAGGTGGCAAGATTCAAGAACCTAAACAGTATTTTCTTAGAGGGAGTTAAGGAATGGTAATAAAACTAGTTGCTTCAGTTATAGATGATTGGAAGTTTACTAAAATTGATCAACAGAAAAGCAAAACAGTTGATCTTAAAGAACTAAGTAAGTGACACTTTTGAGTAAGAAGGTTTGTGGAGAAGAAAGAGAGAGAGAGAGAGAGAGATTGTTACAAATGCATTAATGGATAGGTGACATCATTGTTGAAAGTTAAGAAAAAAATTTGCTTGAATTGTTTAATATGGCTTGACTTCTTTTGCAGCTATAGTGGAAAAATGATTATCTTGAACCATTGTAAGTATGGTATCTTAATATAAAGCACATTATTACTTTTCAAAGGGCTTGTTTTTCTTCCACCATTCTACCAATCGGGGTTGCTGATTAATACTCAACTATTTCACAGTGGTTTTCCTTTATATAATAAAGATTGGCTTTAACTAGAACGTGAATTTACCTGTATCTTGTAGATCACTTTCTTGATTAGTTTATAATGTCATTTAAAAACAATTAGTGATGTGTTTGGATTGGAGGAAATGAAAGGAAAAACCGACAAACATTCAAATGATTTGATAGATATTTGTAATTTTATTGGAAACAGCCAAATTAACAATGGACATATGTGCATTGGTCCCACCTGAAACAGGCACCTCAGGGGTTGGTAGTTATTTTTGGATTGCAGTGTCGGACATCACCGCCCATGTTTTTCGGTTTTTCCTCAGTTTAATACACGGAGAAGAAGAAGAGAAAGGTGTTAACTTAACTATGGCCTAATCCTCTGCAATTCTCAAATCATTTGAGAGTTAATGTGTCGGTGAAAAGTGTACTTTCTAGTTTGCACATTTCACAAGATTAGATATTCCGATAAAACCCTATAAATTTCAAATTTTAAATTTTTTATTTTTACGAATGAAATCTATTGAGTTCATTTCTTGATGCATTTCACGTTGCCTGCGAAATATACTCTGAAATAGTGTATGAGGCTGGATCCAATCGTATATATATTTACCATTAAATTATATGTTTTTCTTGATTGTTTTACTTTGCATAAAATAATATATTATTGATGATAAAAATAAAGAAAATAAGAAAATTAATTCTCCAATTATACTACTTTGTTTCATTATGGTTGTCAAACTTGGATAGAACTGCACCTAACACGTGGAAAAAAGATCATTCTTTCACATAATCAATGTAGAGTAGAAAGGAAATTAAGATATTCTTTATGGTTCACATCAAATTGCTGGCCCACTCTTTCTTTTTCTTTTTCTTCTTCTCTTTTTTGCTTTTTCTTACAGAGAAGATTAAAATTAATCTCTTGCAGCTAATTCAAATTACTACTTTTTACTGTTAACAAATAGGTGTACTTGAATTACATATCCAGTAAGAAACATACATTTCAGAAGCTTGGTGTACTTGAAAACGAAATTTCAGAACCACTGAAAATATATGTTTTACCCATCTGATAAAAGATTCTTTGACATGTGAAAATTGAAGAATATTCTTAGTGGGCTAACCTATCATTCAATGGTGGGCCTTCTTGTTTCCTATCATAAATGCACATAAATAGCCCATTGTCATTTGTAATGGATGGGCCACAAATCCTCACAAATCACAATGGACCTAGATTATTAACTGTTTCTTTCTTTCTCTCTTTCTTTTTCCACTTAATAAATGGTGGATCATTATTCTCCCTTCTTTTTTTTTTTTTTTTTTTATAATGGTGGCATTCATTTATTCTCCCTTCTTTTTTTTTTTTTTTTTTTTATCGAAAATGACATCTTTATATTTATTAAATACAATTCACACAATTTCTAATCGGTCTTTCTTTTTCTCTTTTTTTCTTTTTCGTAAACTAAGTCAATTCGCAAATTTGGGCCAGAAAAAGTTCCTGCGATGTTTAATGCGCGCCTGAATTAAAACGAAACCCCAATCTCTCCTCTTAACGGGGCCAGTATTATTTCTTAACGGCCCAACTTGGCTTGGTCACGATACTTGGGTTACAGTTATGTGTCTTACTGGTTAGTGCCCCTATAAAGTTATTTCATACAAATATATATATATATCATACTATATTCGGACAATGGGTGAGGAACATTTAAGAATCCCCAGGAAAAATTCCTTATAAATTTATAAATTGACAAAAAAAATTCAAACTAAAAATTTGGTTCCGCAAATGTATGATAATATTATCTATATAAATAAATTATTTTCTTAATAATTTTATTAATTATTGAATTCTCTATTTTATTATTCATCTAAAATGTTATCTTTTTATTTATGAATGCTCTTATATTTTTAATAATATCAAACTGTTCATAAATCATTATAATTTATATAAAAAATTACATGTATAAATTGAATTGGCCATTTACTCACAACGTCATGCCACATTCAAGAAACGCTAGTAAGATTAGAAAAAGAAAAATCAATCTTTGGCTAAGAATTTCACCACCAGTTTTTGTCGTTTGGTACCCCTTTTGGGGATTTTTTTCTCCTATTGATAGCAATAAAACAAGCACAAAAGAACAGTGTCGAGTTGAAAAAAAAAACAAGAGATGCATAATGTAACGGTGAGATTTCTCCTTTCACGTTACCACATATATATACCTGTAAATCTTTTTCTTTTTTTCTTCGCCATTTTTGTCCATTAGGTGACAGTGTCAATTTGCTTTGCTTGCCGTCTCTTTGACTTTTCATTTTGTTCCAATGCATGATGATAAAGAAAATCGGATAAGAAGCCCACTAGCGCTGGCCGTCGGGCAGAAAGGCTATGGACAGTCTGTTTTTATGGATCTTCATTTTTTTTTTCTCGAAAGGTTACCCAGAAACATTAACAAACCTGTAATTTTCTTGATTAATACCTCAAAAATATTTTTTACATTGCTAATTGTCAAAAAATTAGAAAATATTAAAATTCTAAACTTTATGAGAAATACCAGAAACTTTATATCTGAATATGACAAAAGAAAATATAACAATCGTATAATAATCAATCAATCAATTAGTCGGCAATTTCTTGCCGCTCAATCGCTGCACTGATATTGATTGCAAATGGTTACGCAACCAATAAACTATTAATAATAAATTAGATATAGCATGGGTATTTTTATTAATAAATATTTTTTTTTGAAAAATAAATCTATTTCATTAAAAACTTAATTTAGTTGCTCATGATAAAAAATATTTTTCTAGTATTTCTTTGAACATTTCTAAACTTAAAACAAAAATATATATATATATATTGGGAAAAGGCGGCCAAACTTTACACAATTTGAACCAAAATTTGGTGCTCCACCATATAATTATTGGGCCTTTCATGGGGAGACAACCCGGAAAGAAATAATGAGGGTACGGTATTTAATTGACCAATTGTTATTCGATAATTCTGGATGAATGGGGAACATTTTAGGCCTTCAACCCATCATAATGGCATACTTCAACTTTGGACACGGTTGTCAAAACCCAGCTCAGCGCAGCTGGGGAAAGGAGATCAGACTCCAAACTTATTTTCATTTCCATGTTCATAAATACTATATCCTTCCTTTGTTAATTTTGACATTTTTTTTAACTTAGATGCAGATTTTTGAAAAATCAACAATATATTAATTATTTATTATTGTAATTTTATATTGTTTTCATTTAATCAATCATTAGTTACTTTCTATAATCACTTCACGCATGTGCTTATTAGTTTTTTTTTTTTTTAAAAAAAAAAAAAAAGAAAGATTGTGCTTATACCTTCTTATATATATAGAGCCACGAGTCGTGTATATATTTAAGTAACAATTTGTATTAAAAAAGTATCTTCATTAATGTTTCAACAACAAAAACAAAAAAAAGAAGAAAACTTGATTTTTTACATTATTATTGATAGGACAAAAAGAACTTGCTTAAATTATATTTAAAAATTTATAAAATAAGGATGCAATTTTACATATCAAATTAGCTACCTAAAAACGAGAACACATAATAACAAACATTTTGCAAAATTAACAAAATTTATTTAATTTAACCCTACCCCAAACTTCATGCCACAACTAACACTCTACGTAAACCCCTAATCAATCTGGTGGCTTACACCACATTGGACTTACTAAATTAAAATTGAATTTATGTGGGAGAGTCGATCGGTTTGGATGACAAATATTCTCCATTAACCCCTTAAACTAATTAACGAGCATCAACTTTAATAAATTTTCAGTTGGTTTTGGAAAGGAAAGTTGCACATTCTTCCCTACGAGTTGATCTCTTTTAAACAAAAAATCATCCATTGATAGCTAATTAAAGTTCTCCAATTCAACATCCTTCTGTAATATATTTAAACATTTTATATCTATTTTATTAATTGATAAAAATAAAATTTAATAACCACATTTCGACAACAAAAACTCTAGCAAACATCAATTTTCTTCAAGATACAATTTTAAGCAATAATTAAAAAAATGTAACACTATGCTCGAATCTAAGTGGACGTGGATAATTATATTATTAGGTTGAATTTTACAGGCGGGAGTTTTGAAAATCTAAAATGATATTTATTTTTTTACGAGTATTAAAGGAGCAAGATTCACAAGATCTCGAAACTACAAATTTATAACTATTGTATACTATATTTATTTACCGCGACTCTGTTCGTGTACTTACAATTAATATAGGAATGCTACAATCAATCGTTTACATTCCATTCAAGAACAGGGAAAAAAAAAAAAAAACATGTCGGTGTCATATCATTCTTTGGGAATTGCGTTGTAATGTTTACTATCTCCTCTCATAATTCTCTATTTCTTAATTGTTTTATATTCCTCTCCCTCTTTTTCTCCATGGATAGTTCTCCTGCTTTTCTTGTTGCACATTTCCTTTTGGACGAAAAAAAAATCCATTTTTTCACTTCACTTAGTTTATTATCCTAAGATCTTGACTATTAGTATCTGACCCTCTCCTCAACCCTCGCCATTAAAGTCTCTCTCTTTTTCTTCTTTCCTTTTAAAAAAAACAAAAGGCCTTTGCCTTTTTCCCCTTCTTTCTTCTTTCTTTTCTTTCACCATGACAGACAAGAGTCTACCCTTCTACTAAAACCCATCTATGAACGCGGACCACAAAAGCCACCAGCCACCACGCGACCAACGGCAACCCTTCTTTTTCCAGCCACCACAAAGGCCAACTCTACGGGCGCCACCGCCCTGCCCTTACCGTCCTCAACCCAAAACGCAAACGCAAGCCGTCCGCAGTTTTGCTGTGCCTTGTTGTCTTTGGATAACCACATGATCGTATTCGCTCTCCTCCTCCTCGCCGACCATAGCCGTGCCGTCAATCTTACGTCATCTGAACCGACCCTCACCCGCCCTACTTCCCGTCTCCGCCTCTTAAAAGTATCATTCTCTAAAACATAACCTCAAATTCCCATCTTCCATAACCAATATTTAACCTACAAAGCATCCACCGCAAAACAAACCCTTTAACAAAAAGCTTGTTTACATATACAATCCCATAACCAATTTTCTGTCGTTTATGCTAAAGATGACCATTCTTTATAAGGAAATGGATTATTACCCTCTTTTGCGCCATGGAAACAAAGAACACAACTTTGTTTTTAAAGCTACCCAATCCACCCA
>NW_023591748.1:110565-203065 GCF_014843425.1 Jatropha curcas | reverse complement strand
CACCATTTCCTCCACCCCAACCATGGCCACTACCACTTCCTCCTCCTCCTCCTCCTCCTCATCTGCAAAAGGTAAAATGTAAGAAGCAAAGTTCAGATACTCTACCAAAAAAAAATATTTAGTATAATGTGCAAAAATCTAAAACCGTCGACCAAAAACAAGGATGTACTTGTAATCTTCATTACATGCTCGCAGATTCCACTCATTGGGTGGGGCACACCTCTAATGCAGTCATTAGCAACTGATACCTTCTACGCTCTGCTGCAAATTTCTAGACAATAGGTCCTAATCGTTTGGGTATTATGTCTATCTCCTAAGTTCCAGATTTTTTCCCTAATAACTCTCTGGAGAGTTAAAAAAGAATTAAACAATTGGGGTTCCGTTTTCCGATACCACCCACCACCACATCCCCATCCCACACCCCCCTTCATATCCACCTCCTACCCATCCCCACCCTCCCACCCAACGACTTGAACCTCCTCCTCTCCTCCCCTCCTCTCATGTTGCCTTCACGCCCTCGCCGATCCAGCCTACGCCGCCACCTGATCCTATGACCTCCTCTTCACACCACCTCCACCCGCACCATATTTCCTTCGCACCAACCATGGCTCTTACTTGACACAATCCACTTTTCCCTCCTTCCTTTCCTCCTCCTCCTCGCACCACCACCTCTCATTTCCACACTATATACCCCATCTCCACCTGACCGCTTACCGCCCACCCACTACCCCCCCCGTATCTCCCACACAACCTTCACCTCCAATTACAAACAAGCATGCCTGCCATCATTTTCAACTTTTCCTCCTTTATCACAATTTGTAATGGGAGCTTTTCCGTTTTTCCATCTAACCATTCCCGTTTACGAAGAACCAATCTAATACTGTTCCAATCTACCACCTATCCATCCCTACCCAGTCACACCTCCACCCATTTACATCCCATTCGGAAACCACACCCACCACTCCAAAACACACCGAGCCATAGACCATAACAGCCAACAAACGGCAACCGCTGCCACTTCAACTGTCCACCCTCTTCCAACGAACTATCACCACACCCTTATCCACTGCCATATCCACCTCTTCCCACAATACTTCGCATTCCATCTTTGGGTGATAAGCTAGAATACACTAATTCCAGTGAAGAAAATTTCATCCCTTTACGTATAAAGTTTCCTTTTAATTTCCTCTTCTCTTTCCAAAGTGACACACAATAGTATAGTAGGGGCTTCTGAAGCATAAGCTCGGGTTCAAGTTCCTGTCAAAAGGAGCAACAACCTGTTTATTTCTCTCCCCAGCAACCCAAAATGGGCTAAAAACCACTAACAAAAACAAAACCAGCTCCACAAATCTCCTTGCACTGTCCATCTTCGGAGTTCACAAAGGCATATAAGGATTCAGCATTGAGACAACCTAACCCCTAAATTATGGAATTGTCTTAAGCCTTCTTAATATACGTGGATGTCACTTCCCATCCTCCTCCTCCTCCTCCTCCTCCACCACCACCTCCCCCTTTACCACTCCCACCACCGCCACCACTACCTCCACCACCTCCTCCACCGCTGCTGCCTCCATTTCCTTTTCCTCCTTTTCTTTTATGTGGCTTTCTTTTTCCATTTCCATTCCCGTTACCACTTCCACCACCACCTCCTCCTCCACCACCTTGACCACCACCACCACCACCACCGCCACCGCCACCGCCACCGCTGCCACCACGTCCACCTCCACCTCCACCTCCACTGCCACCACCTCTTCCACTACTATTCATGTTACTATCACTTTCAAGTAGAATTTCCTTAGTAGAGTTAATTTCTCTTCCATGTGACACCAATGTAGGGCTTCTAGCAGTAGTGGTAGTTCTGTCAAAAGGAGCAACACTGTTATTTCTCTCCCCAGCAACCCAAAATGGGCTAAAAACCACTACAAGAAACAAAACAGCTCCAAAATCTCTTGCACTGTCCATCTTCGAGTACAGCAATTCAGCTTGAGAACAATAACCTAATTTTTTTCACCTTCTTATAGTGTGTACCATGTGCTCTTATGGATTAATGGCCACTGACAGGTAGATTCAGTCCCCACAAGAACAAACTCCGACCATTTTGTAATAAAATGCTGCAATTGAGAAGCCTTCCTTGCGGCCCAATTTGTCCCCACCTCCATTTTCATTTTTCTGTGACCAAACTAGAAATATGCTTCAATGGTGCACTAAAGTATCAAGGGAAAAAAAAAAGTTATAAACGACAAAAACCATTGCTAGAAGAACATATAACCTATTTAGTATTCATTTAAACAAGAAGTTTGGGACAAGTGGGTCTATTATCTATTAAATTAGGTTTTGAATCTAATTAAAGAATATACTCAATTGAGAAACTTAGTTTTGTTTCTCATTTGCTAATTGGAATTTTTGATTTTTGTGATTTATATTAAACAAATATTCTTGAATACAGAAGTAGATGGTAAGAATCTTCTTAGGCTCGTGCGGAGAGAGAATTTAATTTCAATTGACATACAAGCTGGCTTAATAATATCCTAAAAAGAAATAAACCTACAAAAATATTAATTTAAATGATTATCACTTCTTCTCAAATCCCTTATAGTTTCCATGTAATATGCTTTTGAGCAGATCAAAAACATGTCCATTGATACTTTCAACTTAATTGCCATATATTAGAATGTTTTATTATATTTCTTCTGTGATATTGGTGGTTGTTACAAATCAGTTGTTGTTACGAAACCACCTAGAGAGTAAGTTGAGTTAATAAAGATGGGAGCTCCATTGTTTTATATATATATATATATATATCCAAAGTTTAATTTTATGTCAACCATGTGCGGTGTGTCCCGTCTTCTCACTAGTGTGAAGAGTGAAAGGTCTTGAGTTCGAATTCTCTCGATTAAGAAAGTTTTTACTAATTCGATAAGTCAAGTCTTTACTGTGTAACTCATCGTGCTATTTCAACCCGCAAACCATTATCTAGTAGAGTCCTTTATTGATTTTTTAGCGGTGTGTTCCATCATGTGTCCTTATTACAATACCATATTACCACTTCAGAAAATTAGATCTCTCTCAGAAAATAATGTTAGGATCATATATAGTAAATAATTTTTGGACCTAATATAAATTATTACAACACAAAATTTGGTACCTTATATTCCAATAATAGTTAGAACCAAACAATAAAGAATGACCACATCAACTATTGTGATAGGAATATTCAAGTTTTGGGTGGGTTGAAATCTATCATATATGGCATATGCACTAAGATAAAAAACAAACAAACCTACGTAAAGGGTACACTACAAATGATATACCCATGTGAGGTAGTTAGAGAGAAAGAGACAATGGCTTTTGCTTGACGAATGTGGAACACTTTAGAAATTGGGAGGAGAAATTAAGTGGCGGCCATGTGATAAAAGATGAAGGTGGAGTGGAGATATAATCTAATCAAATGCAAGTTGAGACTCGGAAACACTATCTCCTTTTTGTTTTTTAGAAATATCTTTACATTGTGATATAATCATGGATATCTTATTTTAATAAATTTAGTTCGTAAAATTATAGTTTTTATTTTAATTTATTAGATATTTTTTTTCACAGAAAATAGTATTCTCATAATTCTCCATTTCACTTTAGCTGGATTATAACCTGAGATCTACTAACAATGATTTCAAATTTTTACATTTTATTTTATTTTTATCAATATATGTTATTTGTTTCTGCTTTTTTGAAATGGAAAATAAACATTAATTTAAAAAAAACTAACAGTGTAAATCCATAGATAAATGACATACTGTCAAGCAAGGATCATTCTCCATGTGATGAATCCACTTAAAAGAAGGAAATGATTGCACTAAGCTAATTTTCAGCTCTCAGCCATTCCAAAAAGGGTTTGAATTCTACTTATTATAAAAAATTAAGGTGCACAATTTTCCTTGAAAAATGTTTTTTTTTTAGGTGTTCAGATTTGGTTAATAGAATTTTTTTTTTTTTCACTTCCACCCTTTTGGGGCTAATGGGGAATGAGATATTTTGAATCCACTTTCATATAATAGATGTGATTGTAGATCATTTTTATTATTATATTTTATTTTATTTCATAAATAGGAGATATATGAAATATAATACGTTCAATTACTAATAATTGTTCTTATGCGTACAATAAAGCATAACCTAGTGGTAAGTGCATATATGAACTGGTAATAAACTCAGATTCAAATCCCTCCTTCAATACTCAAAAAAAAAAAAAAAAAAAACCACCTCTTCTCTCGGGGCCTAAAGGGGAAAAAATGATTATCGAGAAGATAAATTCTGAAATTCCAGGACTTTCAATATAATAGAGGATGTGATTGTAGATCAAAGTATTTTTAAATCCCTATCTAATAGTTACGTCCTTTACCTTTCATTATCCAACATAAAGTAAGGAAGAATATCTACCTGAAATATCACTACAAGGTATACATACTATTACCAATGGAAAGTAATCAGGTACGTACATATATCAATTCAAGTACAACTTAAAGCTATATACATCTTAAAAGTGGTAAGTCGCCATATAAATGAAAGACTCCCAAAGGATTATCATAAATTTAACTCAGAAATTCCATTAATCTCCCTACACTTCTTATGAACTACTCAAAAAAAAGAAATTAAAAAAAAAATATGATTCACTATGACCACTTCCTGCCAAATTAATTTATGTTATAAAGAGAATTTCCCAATGTAATTGCGACAAAAAAAAAAAATAAAAAAAATCAATCCTTGAATGCGTTTAAAATATAATATATCGAGGTATATCTGCTATTTGACAAACTCAGGATTGTTAGCTAATTTCTGGGAGAACTATCAAAATAATCAAACGTTTTTATATGCACAAAGATAATTTATAAACAGAAAACCACAAGATATTAACTAATAAAAAAAAAAAAAAAAAAAAATCAATCTTGATGGTTTAAAATATATATAGAGGTATATTTGCTATGACAAACTAAATTGCTATTTTGACTTCTAAATCAAACGTTTTTATGCACAAAAAGATAATTTATAAACAAAAAGATAATAATAAAGAAAATAAAGGCCACCTTTATGTACTAAATAAACAAAATTAAAAATTACTTTGAACAGAGATGGAATGACAAGGAAAATACAATTAAAAATTAAAGTGCTTCGATGAAAATTTGCAAGGTTTGAGAAAATAAAGATAATATTGTAAATTTGGTCCGATTCTGTCTTTCTCTTATATTAGTTAGATCCTCATTTTCTCCATATCTCTCCACTTTGAACGTTCTATACATATATATATATGCTTTATAGGACTTCACTAACTTTCCTACATTTATCCATTTTAGGCATAATTAAATAATTAAGTTATGAGCTTAAATACTTGATGGGTCATTGATTCAAAATAAAGCCTAATGAATTATACAAGTCACTGAAAATAATTGACTAATGCCAATTCCACTAATGCAATGAGAAAAGATTGACAATAGACATTGATCGAATGCATAGCTTATATTTTTAGGAGATTAAGGGTCTGTTCCGCAAAATTAGATATTTTGGTATTTGTCATTAATTTCGACCAATCAAAACCTTTCAAAGCTATTACCTAATACAGCCTACGAGTTCAAACCCTAAGACCATGTTTGATATAATGTAATTAATCTTAGTTGATTATAGTACTTAGTAGACCTTTTTTTTTTTTTTTTTAAATCTGTAATGTAATTAAGACTCTATATGTAATCTTTATTAATTAATTGATATTCAAAAACGTATATATAACTGATTAAATTCCTTAAAGAGTCCATATTCATTTATTCCCAACATAATAGGTCTCCTACTTTCTTGAGGCTTATCTTTTGAAGCTCCTCCTGCATATCAGCAACAGAAAGTTACAATCAAGAGCATAAGAGCATACAATTAAGAATATCCATATCTAAAAACCAAAGAAAAAAGATATTACTTGAACTTCGACAAACATGAACAGCAATAACACAATCTCCAGGTTCAGTAACCTTAACAAGAGTCCAATTTAGTAGTTCTCTACTATGGCTATCCCAACTAAAACACACACACACACATCCTCCTTGTTAAGGAATGTACTTTTCTCTATTGATTAATTTCCTAGTATCTCAATTGTAATAATCTTCTAATTTATAATTTTTCCTTTTCATAGATGTTGACTTGTATATTAGGAAAGTCATCCATTTCCTTTAGGGTTCCCTAGGCTTGGGTTCTCCCAATATATAACTATAGAGGTAGTGACGGAGCCAAGAATTAAAGTTAGAGACGGCAAAAAAAACTTCAAGAGTTTAAGGGGATAAAGTTGAAAAAATTTAGTATTTTAAAGGATAAAATAAAAAATTTAATATATTATAAGTTAATTTTTTTTTGAAAAAATCCTGCCCTCCTCTCCCTCCATCAATAAATATAGGTGTTTGTACAATTCAAATTAATACGAAAGCACAAATTATTCATTCCTTCATCAATTCTAACATAGTAGTATCAGAGTTCTAGTTTTTTTTTTTCTCGTCCACTATTCCTCCTGCTAATGCCATTTCTACTGCCCATGCCTTCAGTATCAAACTGACTAGTCTTTCGAACAGATAAGACCCTCTCCTTTTTACGTACTCTTCCTTATCTCTTTTCTTTTTTATCTACAAAAGAAAACCCTCTCCTTTTTACGTACTCTTCCTTATCTCTTTTCTTTTTTATCTACAAAAGAAAAGAAAAAAAAAAAAAAAACTTTTACGTTAATATGTTTGCTGCCCTCCTTATCTTCTTTTCAACTAACAAAAACTTATGTTAGGGTTTATTCTTTTTTGGGGCTAACACCTAGTGTTGGGCTTTAAATAAAATTCTAATCCAAAAATTCAATTCTCCAACATAGCCCAATTTATCTATTGAAAGCCCGGTATTTGCCTTTTATTATATTTTTACCTAGAAAAATTACCAAAGTTAATTAATTAATATTATATTTTTACCTAGAAAAATTACCAAAGTTAATTAATTAAAAAATCAAATGATTTCACCATCGAACATAAGAAGTAAACATCGAATATTAACATGATTATTAAAGATTTTACAGAGGAAAAAATGATTACTGATATCCTTTTTTTTTTTACTCGTTAGTTATTTGTTAACAAATGCTGAAACTGCAAATCTTTGCAAACAAGTGATGAACCAACGCCAACGAGGTATTTTTTTTATTCTTTATTTGACATGTCATTAGCAAAATGACATCTTTTTTTTATTTTATTTGACACATCAGCTTACATAAGTTTCTGTTCTATCGTGACATTTAAGAAAATAGTGTGTTCTAAAATACTTATCATATTTATAATTTTAAAGCGTAATAAATAATGTCTTTCATATTTAACTTTTGTGTATAACCAATAAAATACTTATTACGTTTGAGAAAATAGTTTGTTTCAAAGTACTTGTCACATTTTGGTTTCAACAAGTAATAAATATTTTTTTTCATGTTTACCTTTTGTATATGATCAATAATTATTACTCAAATTTAATAGTTTTCTTAGAGATTAATATTAAATTAAGAGTAATATAGTCAATTTATTCAATAATTTATTATAATTTAAATAAATTTATTAGTTTTCTTAAGAGATGTGAAATTCTAAATTTGACAAATATTATAGAACAAAGCTAATAATTGATATTGAAATACACAATTTCAAGGACACTATGAGTTTTCAAAAACTTTCTTAGAGATTAATATTAAATTAAGAGTAATATAGTCAATTTATTCAATAATTTATTATAATTTAAATAAATTTATTAGTTTTCTTAAGAGATGTGAAATTCTAAATTTGACAAATATTATAGAACAAAGCTAATAATTGATATTGAAATACACAATTTCAAGGACACTATGAGTTTTCAAAAACTTTTGACAAATATTTTATTAGAACAAGCTAATTAATTGGAGATATTGAACATACACATCTTCATTTTGGACTCTATGCCTGAAGCTAAGTATTTTTTTTCTTTAATTAAGAAGTATGTTTCCTGTTCTTTAACAAGTGGTTGACTCATAAAAGTTAGCTAAACTGGTTTAATCTTTTGTGCTTTAAGCGGATCAGGGGTCCCCGACGTGAGACAATAATTTATTATAATTTAAATAAATTTATTAGTTTTCTTAAGAGATGTGAAATTCTAAATTTGACAAATATTATAGAACAAAGCTAATAATTGATATTGAAATACACAATTTCAAGGACACTATGAGTTTTCAAAAACTTAAAAGTGACATAAAGTTAAAAGTGTTAACTTTTGTGCTTTAAGCGGTCATATAATGACCTCTTAAATGAGACATTTAAGCACCATCCTTCGACCGAGTGAAATCGTGAAAATAAAATGTAAAAAATATGCGATATATAGTTTTTACTTCCTTTATTTTAAAATATAAATTGTTTTTGAGTGATTATTTGGTCTCGGAATATATGTCATTTTAGTATTTTAATAAACAATATTTTTTCAATAGTAGCCTTATTTATATTAAATATAATAAATACTTAACAAATAACTATATATTAATTTTTAGATAAAAGATAATTTATTCAATTTATCTTTTGATTTTATTATAATCTTAAAAAATTAATTGTTTCTTTAATTCTTATGCAAACTTCTAAAAAAAAAATCATCGCGTAAAAAACTTTAACAATTTATATTTTGAAATAGATGTAGTAATTTTTAACTTTTGCCAATATTGTTTTTTCTCCATTTGTCATTTTATTAGTCATAGAAAATTCTGAAGCATTGATATGCGATGCACGTGTTAGTACTTGGACTATTCAGTGGCGTAGAATTGTTGGCAATGACTAATGACTATTCATGCGAAGCACAAAAACGAGAAATCAGCTGCTACCGGTGTTCTTAAGTTGTCTGATATGATGACCGACTACAATAAATCCTCAATTCATTCAATTATTCTGCACTTTAAATTCTTCTCTAAATCAAATTATTCAAATTTTGTCAGCTTTTATCTATAATTTCTTTCATAAAATTAATTTTAAAATTAATTTTATATGGCAGACGCTGCATGAAAATTTTCAAAATTTTACATTTTCTACACACAATGGTGAAACCATTTCATTGAATTGATAAATGAAAATGGTCAAATTGATTAACCAAGAATCAAATTCAACCTTGAAATTGGTTTGAATTCTAATTATATTTTCTAAAAATATTTGAAACCAACCATTCAATTTTTAAGTGATGTTAGAATTAACAAATTTATCATGAGAAGAATAAGAAGAATTTCTTTCTTCAATTTAGATAACTTTTTAATACTAAAACCAACGACTTTATGAGGAAAAAATTTAGAATCTCTATTGATTAATTTTTCCTAGTATCTCAATTGTAATAATCTTCCTTTTGCTGTGTTTGTGTGTGTTTGTGTGCTTCCTCTGCCTCTATTTATAGGCAGGTTAACGTGTAGGAATGCCGTGTACAACTCCATTGCCTTCCATTTTTGACTTCTTTTTTCTTTCTTTTAAATTTGTCGTGGCTTCCATTTTTGACTTTCTTTTCAAATATGTGTGGGTCCCACTTGAGTGGGCACCGACACAATAAATCTTACTCTGCACACTCAAGTGGGGACGTTTGCCATCACCACCCATACACCTAACCGACAGTATTCGAACTTCTCTTTTGAAAGAATCTTCGTCAACATGACTGATTCATTTTCTTCTGTATGGATCTTCTCAAGCTGTAACAGCTTCATCTCCAACACATCCCTAATATCAATGTGTTTTGATTTTGAATGGAAGGAGGAATTCTTTCCAAGGTGAATTGCGCTTTGACTGTCACAAAATATCTGATATCATTCTTGATGAATTTCGAGTTGGTGTGGGTTTGATTTTGATAGAAGGAGGAATTCTTTCCAAGGTGAAGGTTTGGCGCGCTTTTTTGGACTGTCACAAAATATCTGAAGTATCATTCTTGATGAATTTCGAAGTTAATTCAATAATTTTCTCTCATCCACAGGCAACTCCTTGCATGCTTCAGTAATCTTGATCTGGCACGATTAATTTTGCATGGGCTCCCCTGCAGGAATGTGATTAGCTTGCATGCTTCAGTAATCTTGACTGCCACAACATGGCTCCCCCTGCAAATGTGATTAGATATCCTGAAAATCCATTTCACTGCAGTTCAATGTTCCTTTTTAGGATTTGAACGAAACTGACTCACTACTCCAACTGAGTGAGCAATATCTGGTCGTGTACAAACCATGGCATTCATCATGTTTCCAACTGCTAAAGCATATGAAATCTTTTCATTTCTTCCTTCTCTCCATCCGTAGAAGGGCACTGTTTAGAACTCAATTTAAAGTGATTAGTAAGAGGACAACTAATCGTTTTGGTGTTTTACATTCTAAACTTTTGAAGTACTTTCTCAATGTACTTCTCCTGTGACAACCATAATTTCTTAGCTCTTCGATCTTCATGCCAAGAGTTTGTTTTGTTGGTCCCAAGCCTTTCATGGCAAAAGACTTACTTAGGTGTTTCTTCAAGCTAGAATTCTGACCAACAATCAACATATCAACCACATAGAGCAAAAACACTGTAGTCATCATCAGAGAATAGAAACGCAGTGTCTGAAGTAGTCTTTCTGTAGCCTTGCTCCCCCATAACAGACTCAAACTTCTTGTACCACTATCTCAGAGCCTGCTTCAAGCCGTACAAGCTCTTCCTCAATTTGCAAACATAATCCTCTTTTTCTACAAAACCCTCTGACTGCTCCATGTATATTTCTTCTTGCAAATCTCCATGTCGGAAGGTAGTCTTTCCATCCATTTGCTTGATTTCTAGATCAAAACTGGCGGCCATTCCGAGCACTGTCCGAATGGATGTCATTTTCACAACTGGCGAAAAGATCAAAATCAATACACTTTCTTTGATTAAATCCTTTCACAACCAGTCTAGCTTTGAATCGTGGTTGAGAGTTGTGTTCTTCCTGCTTGATCCTGAACACCCACTTGTTCTTCAAAGCTTTCTTGCCCATAGATATCTAATTTGCTTTGTGAAATCGGGGGATTGAGATATTTCTGTGTTCTTCTGCTTGATTTCAGATTTATATATATTAGATTGATTTCTTCTAAAGCTTTTCTTGCCTATATATAGATGAAACCTATCACTATATCTTCTACACATTCGCTTCTACATTCCTCTATGCATAGGACTATAATTTCATCCTTTGCCATGGCATATATATATCCAGTTCCTCTTCGTGTTCATTTTCTAGCTTTCTTCAGAGCTTCGAAGTGTTTCCTATCGCAGATCTCACTTGAAGTGTATCTTGTAGGATAGAGTCGGGTAGTATATGTTGTTGTCAGACTCTACTTAGAATATATCTTAATAGTTTAGATGTAGACCATTGCCTAGTGTCTGGCGGGTGTTAACATTGAACACCATGAATCCTTGCATCTGGTTCATTATGATTAGAATGTTCTGGAATCTATTCCAACTCTAGCAATTGTTCTATAGATGGACTATATTTCTTACATTCGACCATTTGTCATGCGTTCTAATTGGAGGAGACTCGTGCCTGGTATGTCCTATGTGAGGTCTTAGCATAACAGTAACATATAATGTGGATCCTGTCTGTCAATATCTTTCAATTAAGATTATATTTGATATTAGAGAGTACAAATTCCACGATATTCTTATTATCGATATATAGGTTTATGTAGAATTGGGTTTCAATATCTTCAATAGTCTGATCTTCAACAAATACAAAATCACGATTTCTTATAATCGTCTTCTGGATTGGGTCATAAAACCTATAGCCACATTGGTCTTGGCCATAGCCAATGAATACACATCATCTAGTCTTGACATCAGGCTTAGACCGTTCATCCTTCTGGATATGCATGAAGGTTTTGCAACCAAACACTCGCAAATGATCATAGGAAACATCCTTTCCTAACCATACTCTCTCTGGAGTGTCATATTGTAGAGGGAAATAGAGTGAAAGGCAAACTACTGTGAGTCATGCTTCACCCCAAGTCTTTTAGACAACTTTTCATGTGAGAGTAGATATCTGTCTCTCTCCATCAAAGTTCTTTTCATCCTCTCAGCCAAAACTATTTAGTTGCGGCGTCTTAGGAAGTGTCATTTGATGTCGAATGCCATGCTCTTTATAGAAAGCATCAAATGGCCCAGTGTATTCTCCATCATTATCTGTCCTGATACACTTCTGCTTCTTGCTTGTCTGTCTCTCAACTAGATTTAGAAGACTTCAATGTGTTTACCCAGGTCTTACTAGAATGGTCATCGATAAATATCACAAAATATTGATTTCCACCATATGACATTGTCAATGGTCCACACAAATCTGAATGAGTCAGATTTAATACATTCTTTATTCTAGAAGGAGGGGTAATCTTGAAAGCTAAACAGAGTAGCTTTCCCGCCATACAATTCAAATTAATACGAAAGCACAAATTATTCATTCCTTCATCAATTCTAACATAGTAGTATCAGAGTTCTAGTTTTTTTTTTTTTCTCGTCCACTATTCCTCCTGCCAATGCCGTTTCTACTGCCCATGCCTTCAGTATCAAACTGACTAGTCTTTCGAACAGATAAGACCCTCTCCTTTTTACGTACTCTTCCTTATCTCTTTTCTTTTTTATCTACAAAAGAAAACTGCCATGCCGTTTCCCTACTGCCCATGCCTTTTCTACTGCCCATGCCTTCAGTATCAAACTGACTAGTCTTTCGAACAGATAAGACCCTCTCCTTTTTACGTACTCTTCCTTATCTCTTTTCTTTTTTATCTACAAAAGAAAAGAAAAAAAAAAAAAAAACTTTTACGTTAATATGTTTGCTGCCCTCCTTATCTTCTTTTCAACTAACAAAAACTTATGTTAGGGTTTATTCTTTTTTGGGGCTAACACCTAGTGTTGGGCTTTAAATAAAATTCTAATCCAAAAATTCAATTCTCCAACATAGCCCAATTTATCTATTGAAAGCCCGGTATTTGCCTTTTATTATATTTTTACCTAGAAAAATTACCAAAGTTAATTAATTAAAAAATCAAATGATTTCACCATCGAACATAAGAAGTAAACATCGAATATTAACATGATTATTAAAGATTTTACAGAGGAAAAAATGATTACTAATATCCTTTTTTTTTTTTTTACTTGTTAGTTATTTGTTAACAAATGCTGAAACTGCAAATCTTTGCAAACCAGTGATGAACCAACACCAACGGGGTATTTTTTTTATTCTTTATTTGACATGTCATTAGCAAAATGACATCTTTTTTTCTTTTATTTGACACATCAGCTTACATATTTTTACTCTCTTTTTTGTGTTTGGCAAGGTGTATACTACCTCCTTCCTCTCGTGACATTTAAGAAAATAATGTGTTTCAAAATACTTGTTATATTTATAATTTCAAAGAGTAATAAATAATGTTTTTCATATTTACCTTTTGTGTATAACTAATAAAATATTTGTCACATTTGAGAAAATAGTTTGTTTCAAAGTATTTGTCATATTTTGGTTTCTACGAGTAATAAATATTTTTTTCCATGTTTACCCTTTGTATATAATCAATAATTATTACTCAAATTTAATGGTTTTCTTAGAGATTAATATTAAATTAAGGGTAATATAGTCAATTTACTTAATAATTCTTGACGAGTCTCAAATAAATAAAATATTTCTTTTTCTTCATGTTTTCTCATGGCCTGCTTTTTAGGTATAATAAATCAATACGTTATGTTACTTATTTCAACTTTTGGTATTTAGACATGAGTTTTCTCTATTAGAGATTAATATTAACAACATTAATTGTCTGGTACATGGAATTTTAAGTCCAATTTCTTATAATTTTATTATAAATTTAAATAAAATTTGGAATGCGGATTTTGTCTAAGAGGATTGTGCCAATTTTCTCCACTAAATGTGTGCACAAGCTCGTTTGAGCTGGAATTTGAATCAGAGCATAGTAGAACTTAATTGAACCATATTAGGAACCTGATAACACCTAAGTTCATGAGATGGACACTTATTGAGTTTTTTCCAAAAATTAATCTTAAAGAGGTGAGTATAACTAGTTAGTCGGTAAGTGTTTAAAATCATTAAATAATGACAAATTTTGCTTTAAGCGGTATCCATATAAATCACACATCTACGCCTGGGTTTCCGGTTCGACGCACCTCCTGAGGTAAATCGCTCCCGGGAGAAAACCTTCTTAAATGAACATTTATGTATGTGCCGATCCGTGACTTGCAAGCCGAACTGAAAGACAAGTATTATGGAACAGAGATAGTAATTGATATTGAAATACACAAGTTCAAGGACACTATGAGTTTTCAAAAACTTAAAAGTGCATAAAGTTAAAAGTGTTAACTTTAATGACAAATTTTATGCTTTAAGCGTTCATATAATGACCTCTTAAATGAGACATTTATGTACCATCCTTCAACCGACTGAAATCGTGAAAATAAAATGTGAAAAATACGCGATATATGATTTTTATTTCCTTTATTTTAAAATAGAAGATGTTTTTTTGTGATTATTTGATCATAGAATATATGTCGTTTTTAGTATTTTAATAAATAATATTTTTTTAATATTAGCCTTATTTACATTAAATATAATAAATATTTAACGAGTAACTATAGATTAATTTTTAGATAAAAGATAATTTACTCAATTTACCTTTGGTTTTATTATAATCTTAAAGAATTAATTGTTTCTTTAATTTTTGTGCAAACTTCTAAAAAAAAATCATCGTGCAAAAAACGTTAACAATTTATATTTTAAAGTAGATGGAGTAATTTTTAACTTTTACCAATATTGTTTTTTCTCCATTTGTCATTTTGTTAGTCATAGAAAATTCTAAAGCATTGATATGCGATGCACGTGTTACTACTTGGACTATTTAGTGGCGTAGAATTGTTGGCAACGACTATTCATCAAAGCCCAAAAAGAGAAATCAGCTGCTATCGGTGTTCTTAAGTTGTCTGATATGATGACCGACTACAATAAATCCTCAATTCATTCAATTATTCTGCACTTTAAATTCTTCTCTAAATCAAATTATTCAAATTTAGTCTGCTTTTATCTATAATTTCTTACATAAAATTAATTTTAAAATTAATTTTATATGGCAGACGCTGCATGGAAATTTTCAAAATTTGACATTTTCTACACACAATGGTGAAACCATTTCATTGAATTGATAAATGAAAATGGTCCAATTGATTAACCAAGAATCAAATTCAACCTTGAAATTGGTTTGAATTCTAATTATATTTTCTAAAAATATTTGAAACCAACCATTCAATTTTTAAGTGATGTTAGAATTAACAAATTTATCATGAGAAGAAAATTTTCAAAATTTGACATTTTCTACACACAATGGTGAAACCATTTCATTGAATTGATAAATGAAAATGGTCCAATTGATTAACCAAGAATCAAATTCAACCTTGAAATTGGTTTGAATTCTAATTATATTTTCTAAAAATATTTGAAACCAACCATTCAATTTTTAAGTGATGTTAGAATTAACAAATTTATCATGAGAAGAAAAATAAGAATTTTTTTCTTCAATTTAGATAACTTTTTAATACTAAAACCAACGACTTTATGAGGAAAAAAAATTTTTATAATCAATTTTAGAAATTTTGAATTCCGATAAAAAAATATATTTATTATTTGTCAATAAAGGGTCCTCTATATTCAATGACATCACTTTCAAATACATATGCAGTAGAAAATGATTTTGCAGATGAATAAGTTTCAACAATTATTTTGCAGAATAATGCAATACAATCTATTTATATTAAAAGAAGCTGAAATCATTGCAAGAAAGGTATTAGAGCTGAATCTCTCTCTCTCTCTCTCTATGTAAATGACAATAGTATTTTTGAGTAACAACGGCATTAAATTCTTATTGCCAGATCAAGATATTTTATTAATAATATAATAATTTCCTTTTTTTTCTCTATTTTCATTAATAATTTTTTTGCCTTTTTAATATAGAGCCAAAATTTCATCAAAATTAAAATTAATCAAATTACATAAACATTTTGTTGTCTTTATTTTTTCTATTAATACTTTGCTATCTTCATTCTTAAAAAGGAAACAGAAAATATTTCAAAAAAAAAAAAAAAAAAAAAAAAGGAAAGCCACGACAAATATCCTTTTCGCAAAAAAATATAAAAAAAAAAAAGGGAAACAGAAAAATCTCGATCCTTATTAAGAGCTAATCACCGCCTCTCCTAGAGGGACCATATATTTAATCAAAAAAAAAAAAAAAAAAAAAAAGGGAAACAGAAAAGATCCATTAAACTAACACTCTAACAATAATATCACCAATTCAATAAAAATCCGGGTTTTGTTTTTAGATTTTTCATTGAAAATGAAATTCTTTTTAAAACTTTAAAATAAAAAAATTTTTTTTAATGTGTCAAATATTATAAAAAAGATGCAGTAATAACTTTTAGGAAATGGATGAAATAATTCAGCATTTAGGAGAAGCAGAGCAGCTTTACTTGCAATAATGCTGGAGCCAGTCCGTAGTCACACTTTTCGACCTATCAACTTGTCAAGTGGCAATCCAAGTGCCCGGTCCCGTATGGGACCAGTAAAATATACTCCTTTTGAGAAAGATTCAGGGCTTTGAACAACTATTGTTATTGGTTTATTTTGTGATGTTTGCTCTTTTTATTGTAAAGCTTTGAGTTGTTTTAAGTTTGTGAATTCATTTAGAAATTTCACATATTTTGATAGAATTTGATTTAATTATATTTAAATATATAGAATTAAATTTATCAAATTAATTTTTTTTATTTTTTCCATACTAAACATAAAAATTTGAATTTATAAATAAATTTTATAAAATTTTATGGAATTCATTTATTCTAAATAAGGGATGAATGTTTTTATTTTGGACATGGATTTAGGCTATGTTCAGCAATAGCTTTTCAACGAGTCAAAATGCTGAACACTATTCCAAACTCATCGTTTTGGTTTAACCCTAATTTTCCATTCTCTCTTCTCCATCCTACATCGCATTTGGGGGTGTAAAACAAAAAGAAATTAAAAAACAAATAATATTTTTTAAAAAAGAAAATATTTACAATAGAAAGAGCAGAGATAGGGAATCCAGTAAAGAAATAAAAAAGATACAAAAAGAAGAAAAGAATACAGGAAAACAACAAAACCCCATCACCCAACCGAACCTCAAAAATGAAACAGTAAAAAAGAAACCTAAAACACCAAAATTGCTTATGTACAGGAAAAGGATGAAAATTTGACGGAATAATTAAAAGTTAAGCTATTGCTATAAGTATTTCACAAACAAGAAAGCAAAGTTCCAAAGAAATAGAGAAGCGCAGATTAAAATAACAAAAAGTGGGGGCTAGAGGACTCAAATGGTTTGATCATCAAAACGGTGAGTTTGGATGGTTTGGGTTAATTAAAACGGTGAGTTTTGAGACTTGGGTTAAATTAACCCAAGCTGGAGGTGGGACCCACTTTAATAGTAAAAAATTAAAAAGTCCTAACTGATTTTTCAATTAAGGGGACAATATACCTAAGTTAGTGAGTCATGATGCTCAAAGGACAAAGGTGGATTTTAAGTGATATTGCAATAGGTCGTAAAGGTGGGTTATTTTTATCGCTTATGCCTGTCTTATTTTAAGGGAGATTCTCTAGTTTTCCTTTATATATATATATATATATATAGAAAATTTATTGCTATGTCTCTGTATATATTGAAATACAAAAAGTCAGTCCCTACATTTCTAAAAATGATGTTTGGAGTTTTTATATTTTAATTCTGTTTAACATCCAGTCCTTTCGTCTGATTCCATGTGTTTTAACGTTTTAAGTCAAAACAAAAGGTGAATGCCATATGAGAGAGTAAAATTTCATGCCTAAAATATCCTTGAGAGTTGAGACTCACAAGAACTCGTCAACCCAGCAAGAACTTGAATTTGCTAATAAAAAAATCTACGTCCATTAACACGAAACATTAATTACATTTCATTTTCATGAATAATTTATGGGCATCTTTATAGAAAACAACAAAGCAAGGAAACAACAAATGCAAGTGCATTGCTAGTGACAATTCCATCCACACCACGCAAACAAACCCATCAAGACAAGGGTTTTCATCAGTTAAATGATGCACTAACCCAATTCTGCAGATTACTCTCGTGCCAAAAAAAATCTTGATCAACAGCTTGAATCCATAAACAAATTATGGGTAGCTTTTTATCCACATAAAATATTAATTTGATTAAAAATATTTTAAATTTTAAAAATAAAACAATATATATATATATATCCTGAAGAAAAAAAAAATCTATGAAACTGACCTGACATTCTGTTCTTTGAGTTTTCCTTTTTATCTTCTTTTTTATATAAATTTTCTGATTTTTTTAATAACTTTTTGAATATTTTCTTTTTTCTTTAACAAATTTAATCTAATATAATATTTAGTAAGCAAATAAAATCTAAGTTAACTCAATTTTAAAACTTAAGTTAAATTCAATTTTGAAATCTAATCTTATCCCTTATTATCAATCAACTATTTTCCTTTTCATTTTTGTTTCTTCTATATGAAGAGTGACATTTTATTAGAAATTTATAGACTATGTATGTTTTATTCTCTGTATTCAGGTGCTCGTTGTAACACCCCTTCCCGGTCCACCCGTTAACCCGAATGAACCGAGCCGAGACGCTACAATCTGGTTGCACTTATATCTTGTCATGCTGATACACATCTTACGAAAATATCAAATCCATTCAAGAACAGGTTTTCATCAGTTAAATGATGCTATCTAACCCATTACTGCAGATTTTACGCAATAGTGACTCTTATAAACAAATCTTGTAGGGTGCAGGCAGCTTAAGATGGTGTTCGATCACAGAGATAATTTACCTCGTGGTAGACTTTTTTGATTAATACAAATAAACTTTTATTTTCTTGATTAAAAACGCACTCTATTTTTAAAGTTTTAAAAGATAAAGATCATTTAATATTAATAATGAGCATGTGAACCTCGCTGTGAGAAGAAAAAAAAACTCTTGAATACATGACCTGACATTTCCTGTTCCTTTGAGTTTTGTCCTTTTATCTCTCTTTTTATATAAATTTTTGGTTCATGACTTTTATATTTAATGTGAACTTTTTGAGATATTTTCTTTTTGTGTCTTACATTATAAATTTAATCTAATATGCATATGTGAGGTAAGCAAAATAAAATCTACAGAATGTGGAATTCTCACTTTTGGCCTATTTACACGTTATTAGCATCATAAAATTCGGAAATTTTTGAAAAAATCATATATTTTCTTAATAAATCCGCCTTTCAATTATCAGACCTCCTATTTACTATTTTGTATTCTCACTCTTCTTTTCTACTATTTTGTACTTCTTTACTAATATAGAGGGTTACGAGAGTGTATCATTTTTATTTATTAGAATTAACTATATATAGACTATCGTATAATGGTGTTCTGGTATTCGTCTTCGTCATAATAATCATGAGTTGTCTCGTGTGTAAACCCTTTCCCGGTCACTTCCCCCGTTACTAACTTTCCGACATGATACCGAAGCCGAGACGCTACAATCTGGTTGCACTTAATATCTTGTCATGCTGATAGCAACTGGGTGTGCAAAATATGATTTCCAGTGATATCCGAACGATTCGCCTCGAATTTGGTACTCTTAATACTTCCCAACATCTTCCAAGAAGGATCATCATAAACATAAATAACCCTTTTATATAATAATAATTTATTTCTCTAAACTTCCAACATCTCCAAGAAGCATCATAACACAATAACCCTTTATATATATATATCTCTATATAATTATATAAATCCTCAAAAGCATTTAATATCTAGCAATTAATTTCATTCAAAATCTATATCAAGTTTGCAGGACCTAATCATACCAACTAGAGTAAACTATTTCATCTTTAATCATTTCATAAATATTATTCTTATCTCCAACTACTTACACCAAAATAATTACATGTTTCACTTATAATTCCCATTACAAAAGCTCTAACAAATGGAAAACTTATACATGCCATAAATTTTTAATATTACAACTCTCAATCTACTATGACCAAGTTAGTCACTTCTGCTTGGAAGGTACTCCTCAAGTCTTCAAGTAGCAATCACGATCTTCAACCTGCGCGTGATAAAAATCGACGCGCTGAGTATAAAACTCAGTGGTTCCCATACTTCACATACTAAACAAAATGCGATGGCAACTAACTTCAAATACCAATTTCATAAAGCATTGATACTCATAGAATCAATAACTTTCAACATGAATGTCTCTTTGTAGCAACGAATAAACTTCTAACTCATAAATATAATTAATCTATTTCTCTCATAACTCCTTTACATGAACCTTAAATTACACATTATGATACTATCATAGTCTTACCTGCTGTTCATTGTGTTGTATGCTCTGCATGAAATCAATAAATATGTAAGAATACATAACAGTATATGTTCATTGTCTTACTTGCTATTCATTATGCTGTATGACTTGTATGACTCGATGGCACTTTAGTCACAGCATATAAGGTTACGATTAACAACATTTGCATAACTGTAAATGGGCTCCAGTTTTCCACGATAGAACTCCTAAGACAAATATTTTATTATTAATATATATATTAATTGTAGTTATTTTTATTTATCCAAATTGAGCTCAACTAATTTTCATAAGGTCTTATTATGGGATTGTTCTTTATGTTGTACTTTCGTGGAGAGTTCTTGCATAACTTATGACATATTATTACCTGAAGGTGGAATTTAATTAATTACATTATTGGGCAATGAAGAAACATATAATGCACATACATATAAGGCCTAAAAATTGCTACCCTTTTACATATGGAATCGTAAGGGTTGTTCCACACAGTTTATTTTAGCACTTGACTACTATTTTTTCATATTATATCCCTGTAAATAGAATTCTTATTCAACTTGTAACTGTTATTAAGTATACTAGTATGATATTATTTCTTTTGAATTGCACATATACCTGGATTTTGTAGTTGCGATTATAGACCTGACTATAGGTCCGTTCCTATAAAGGCTCTTGGAGCTTCAGTTCGCTTACTCGTATGACTAATGATAAAATAAGATAAAATGTAATGAATACTGAGTTCCCACGGGGGCGGCCTTATCGGCCTTGCATTAATACCCTGTTTGATCTCGCCCTTAAACTAACGGGTTCGCCAATCGCTCCAGAGTTACTGTGATTCCTAGTTGAGTTATATAAACTAGTCGTTTTCCCTCTGCGTGCCCTAACAGGAGTAGTTTGAACACTTCGGTCTTGGGTTGTAATCATATTTCACTCAACTTTGTCCTTGTAGGTTCTGGGGATTTGTCTCAACACTGTATGGAGTTAGCGACAGTATTTATGATCTGTATTACTAGTTCGCGACATAATTGCCCTTCCTCTCATCTATTCAATTGGTTCTCTTTAATTTCGCTCAACCTCAATGGAGCTTATTTATGTACCATGTTCTATAATGGATTAGTATACTCAGATTAATCTATTGGTAATAAAACAGTGAAGTGGTCTGCCATAACTTTTCACCTAGTCTCTTCTCATTCACTTGGTCATTGAGGTTGGTCCTGAGTGGATATCATACATCATATGAATGGTGTAGCCATGTTTTGTTTTAAATCCATGTTCTTTATGTTTGTAGTTTTGTTGTAAAATTACAATGATTTCGTTGTGATCTCGTTCGATCTTGTAACCATAGTGTGACGCCACAGATTCATTCTATATCTTCTACTTACTATGTTGGGACCACATGAATTCAGCACATTATTATAGTATGTGTATATGGCATCCAGAGTCTCTCGATGCCTGGAATTTCACACGCTCTGCAGGAGCCGTTTGAGTCTCGTTACAGATTTGAGAAAGTCGGCCGTTAGAACACGCGTCGGAGGCCACCTCGTCGCACGCGTCGCGAAGATATTCGATGACAGAGATTGTGGGACTGCTCAAGATTGGTGTGTGTCTGAGCTTTCGAAGTCTGCGGTAGCGATGGCAGGGCGTAAATGGGGTAGGGATTAGTCGCGTCATTTGCAAGCTCCAGCTTCCTGGTACCTTGCCCTGCTTTGTGACAGGCATTCCTTTGTAGATAGATCCACTGTGTGATTCTCGCTGCGACTAGCTAGTCTCGTCAGACCCGCACGCATTTCAAGGCCCACAGTACGCGGAGCGCAGAGATAGAAGGAGGCAGAGGGCGATGCTTGTGGGGGTGAGTCGCTTGTGGAGTTCGCGAGCGCGAAATGTGCCATTTGAGAGTCAGAGAGTTTTTGACCAAAGTCGCGACCGCGCATGTGAAAGTCGCGAGCGCGACTTGCTTTCCAAACCCCGCGGGCGCGCGACGTGTTTCCAGATTGTGCAGTCTGTGTTCTTTTGGCCATAACTCTCAATATACAACTTCAAATTGAGTGATTCCAAAACGCGCGTAAACATTCAACAATAATCAACACATGATCTCATGAACAACACTCCATACAATTTTTCATGCAAAGAACATGGGAAAATAACAAGAGATATCAAACCTTGTTTTCAAAAGCTGGGACTCTGTTTCAACATAAACTCAATATTTACTTCATTTATTCACTTCCTCCCCTGTTTTCTCACCATTACCAGTCCTCCCACTCAACACGAAGCAATATTATCTCATTAACAACACACCACACAATTTCTCATGCAAAGATATTGATTAAACTAAAAGAGATAACACACCTTTACGCCAATAAGCTTAAGCTCTTCTTTTAGCTTCCTTCTACCTTTGGCTCACCTCTCTTGGATAGAATAGAAGTTGAATTAATGCTTAGCTCAATTATCTAACAATATCACAAAATGAGTCAAGTATGAAATTTAAGAAGGTTTACTTACTTGGATAGAATAGAAGTTGAATTAATGCTTAACTCCCATTAACATCTTCCCCACCATTAAACATGATGGAGAAAAGAAAGTGTAAGAGGAAAGTAGAGGAAGAAGATGAAGATAAGGATGAAGAAATGAAAATGAAAGGAATTCCACGGGTAGGTCTCTAGAATGTCATTTGAATTTATATATGAAAATACGAAATTGGTACCTCAGTGTCAAAATGATACAACTCAATACCCCATCACTTTACACTTTTAAGTTTGAATCAAGTTCCTAATCCTTTATATTTTGATCTTTTTGTTTCCTTCAAGTTAGGTCCACTTTTTTCCTTTATTTTCAATTACATCCCATTTTAGTTCCACTCTAGAATCTAATGGATCGAACGGGTTTTGGAATCAGCCCACTTCGACTCTAAGCAACGACAGAATCTAATGGATCGAACCGGGTTTTGGATCAGCCCGACTCGACTCTAAGCAACGACCCGATTCAATAGAAAAATGGGACGTTACACTCGTGCTCTTCTACTTCTTTCTTACTTCTTTCTGTATTTAGGTGCTCTTTTACTTCTTTCTTGCTCCTTTTTTTTTTTTTTATTGAGGATTCAATTTATCTTATTATTATAACATAAGTCATTCATAAATCAACTAAATCTGCACAAAGTTTCACGAGGAAAATTCAACTTTTGAATGAATGTTTAATCCAAGTGGTGTTTTAAAAATCATTGTATCAAGATCTCATACAAGAAGGGACTCCATATTGATCAACAACCATTGGAGTGTTATTTTTTTTATCTCTTATAATATTTATTTATCCAATTGATAGAATTATTGTTGAATTGTATATTTTATTTTTTAGACACTATTTTTGATTTTTTATTTTTTCTCTTATGATATTTATTTCTACAATTGATAGAATTATTATTGGATTGTATATTTTATTTTTTAGACACAATTTTCTTTTACTGTAGAATAAAATTTAAAATTTTTCCGTTATATGATATATTATCCATATCAATACCTAATACCTAATAGGATAGTTAAATCCTAACATAAATTCTGGCGATAACAATCATATAAAACTAACTAATAAAATATAACATTTGTACATTTAATTCTTAGAATTATCATTGAAATTCAAATAACTACTTTAATTTATTGATATTTTAATATTTAAAGTTAATAAACTTTTTAAACGCGGAATTAAATTGAAATTTTTGTAATTGAAAACATTAATTCTTAAAGTTACGTAGATTATAAAATAATATAAAGTATTAAAAATCATTTATAAATTATAAAATATAATGTATAACAACAAAATAATCCGCATAATGCACGGAATTCGTCTAGTTATAAACTAATTACCAACAAGATGATAAAAAGATGAGCGTCATCGCATGCTTGACAAGCTCGAAACTTCTATGATTATGAAGAAGTCCGAAAGGAGCAACAGAGCCATAAGAGCTCCTTCACCATTGTGCATCCTTTACCTCCCAAGGTGGACTGGGTAAACTGTGAAAATCTGAGAGTCTGGCAAAAAGGTAAGTAAGGCCCACTGGTTGAATCTGATGTGCCACCCCCACCGTCGATTTAGGTGAGAACGTAAGAACAAGAATAGATGAGGTAGAGTTTGTACTTTGTAGGTAGAGATTATGGCCAAAAAGGTTCCAGTGATTAATAGAGGGGACCCATCTTGTAACAGCTGACCAAATAATGAATGATATTCAATTTATTATCATATCTGATTGAAAAGTTGAAATGACGAACTTACTGGAGAATCAATGATTTAGGTGAAGGGATTAGAGGAGAGAGAGCAAAAATAGATGAAAAGTAGGAGACGAATTTGGTAAGGTTATTTACGTTATTTTATATTGATTTCACGGCCAAATTAGCTATAATCGAAATATAAGGACTTTAAAAAATATTTTTAAAACAATATATAGACCGACTTATTATATCTCCATATATATATATATATATATATAAAAAGACGTAATACTAGTAATTTTTTCTTTTTTAATCAAATTCTAAGCATTAAATTTTTTAGGTGTACGGGAGAAAGTTTGCTGATTGGATTTAATTTCACTCAGTTTGATAAGTCTTTTCGCCTTGTTCTTATTGATCTCTAATAAAATTGACTTGATCGCTAATAAAAAAAAAATAGCAGAAAACGAGATATCAAGAGTCAATAAATTGACCAAGGACTAAATCATAATAAAAAAATGGAAAAGGTCAACTACAATATTGATATAATAAAAGCCAATTTGACTTATCAACTTTGTTTAGAAAGATTAACAAGTCAAATTTGAACTTGTGGTCAAATTTAATATCTGAACTTATTCCGAAGGATTAAAAATATCACATTTTAATTTTTAATCGATTTAGCCCTAAACTTGTCTGCATTTTTGTAAATTAATGAATTAATTCAATTTAATAAAATTAAATTATCATTTTTTATTATATACTTCCTCTGCATCATTTTGTTTGTATGGTTTTATCAATAAATATAAGTTATGTTTTATGTATAAAAAAAAATAAACATATCAGATTATTACACATATTAATAATAAATTATCCTCATACGAATTAATTTTTTTTTAGGTAAAATCAAGTGTCCAGTAGTTTTATCCTTTCAATAAAATTTAATTAATTAACAAGCGGTACATGGAAGATCTCAAAGTCATAATATTAGAACCAGTTTTAGTGACGAAGAAGGGCTGACTTCTGTATTGAATTGAAGTTTACCAATCTCCACAAACAATTAAATGATACACAATTTATTCCAATCGTCTTTGTCATCAATATCATATAGTATATAAATATATAATACTAAGATAGTAACAATAATATAATAGCACAAAAGATATAAGGAGTGAAAAATCTCGAGTTCGAGTTTTTTCCACTATAAAAGTTATCATCAATTTAGTAAATATTATTCAAAGAAATGGCTACCTTACTGTGTAATCCAAAATATTATGATGGTCTATTCGACCTCAGTATATAGGAAAAAAAAAAAACATAATAGTTTTTGCCAACTTAATCCTCATGTTTTGTAAAGAAAAAAAAATTTAATTTATAAGTTTCGGGATATTAAGGATAAATTGTAATTCATATCTAATTACAAATTTACCTAAATTATTAAGTATTGATTTATGTTAAAAATTTATTAAGATAAATTTTAGATTAAATAAATTTAATATTTTAATTTTAGATTAAATAAATTTAATATTTTTAATTTATGATTTATTTATTTTAAATATAAATAATAAATATAATTGATTAATATTTGAAAAATCTTATTAGTATATGTATTATGATTTATTTATTTAAATTGTACATAAATAAATATTACTAATTTAGTTATAATTTATTTATTTAAAAAGGTTATAAATAAATATTATAATTTTATTTATTTATTTATTAACCTAGGGTTTCATATATTAAGTTAAGAGACAGTTTAAAGAGGTTGAAATAAATAATTATAATTTATTTATTTATTTATAACCTAGGGTTTTCATATATAAGGTTTAAGAGACAGTTTAAAGATGGTTGTTGCTCATAGCCACAAAACTAAATATAGAGTTTAAGATGGCTAGCACCGTCATACTCTTCATTCTCCGAACCCTCTAAAATAGTTTTAGAGTTTTTCGATTATCTATTCATATAGATACTGCTATTTGATTATATATTCATGTAGATACTACTAGAGACCAGACAATTGGATGACTTGAGGTTTGCAACAACCTAACCGAGTTTTTCGATTATCTATTTATGTGTATACTATTAAAGGCCAGACAATTGGATGACTTGTGGTTTGCGATAATCTAGCCGCATAGATCTTAAAATTATCTTCTTTTTTTTTTTTTAAAGAATAATTTGAAATGTTGTTTAATCATTTTAAATCTTTATTATTGAAACGTGTAAACTTCGAATCAAAACAAACATAAAACAGAATTAAATCACAATGTGTCCATAATGGTTCTAAGAAATTAACATCTCCTAGTTCTTAAAATTAAAATTAAAAAAAAAAAAAGAAAAAAAAATGCCAACGGAATAGGTCTAAGTAGAAACCCCTTAGATATTTTATACAAGAATCGAGGGTGCCATCCATGCAAATGGAGAAAGGTTTTTTTAGGAGTGCTTTTATCAACAGCTACTCAAAAAATATCTCCTTTAATAGCCTCCATGCGTAACGTTATCGACTTGAACGGATATTTTATATTAAGATTTTGTTTTTTTATTTTTTGCATAATTAATAGTTATTTTCTGTTAATGAAATATCTAATTTTGATTTCTCCTAAAAAAATAATTTCAAACAAACCTATAAAAATCTACTTGCAAACTTTTTCTTTTATTTTCAATAAAATTTAAGTCAAGTGATAATTTTGTATTTCGTATTTCATCTTAGAGGAAGAGAAATCTCATGTACACTAATAGCAAGCTGAGACTTATTCCAAGTTGCTGTCTTGTTGCTGTCCAACAACCAAGCAATTATTCAAAATTTGCAGCTTCATGCTCTTGCCCGGCGCTTGTCAAGATCAAGACTCAGCAGTTACGGTCTATGATGCACGGGACATTTTAAAAGGTCTAGTGTATCTGTCGTTCGACACTCTTTAAATATTTCACTCTTTAAATATTTCAATCACATGTCAAACATTTTTAAAACGTGTCCGATTATTTTTTTAATTTTATTAATTTTCACACTTCTAGAACACTTTAAGAACACTTTTAGGACACTTTAAGGATACTTGTAAAAATTTTATAAAACTTTTAGATAAAGTTTATTAACAAAAATTTTAAATTGAGGTCATAAATATAAATTAGATAAATATATATACTTAAAATAAAAAATTACAATATATATAAGAAGAAAAAAAACCCCTAAATCATTATCTAGGGTTTATAATTTTATTACCAAATTTAAAAACTAGTTTTTGTTCATAGTAACCTTGGACTTTTATCAAGAAGAAGCTCGTAATATTATATTAAATGAATAAAAATGTGAGACATTGCTGGAGATCAATTTGACTCTTTTGAAGATGTTAACATTCTTGAAATTGCCAATTTATCCTTAGATGAGGCAGAGATGGAAGCGATGATCTTTAATGATAATATTATTATTGAGGATTTAACTAATGATGTTGAAGTAGAAAATTAACTATTTTTTATTTTATAATTATGACATATTATGGATAGTTATTTACATATTTAATTTCGTAATAAATTATATTTTTTAAGTATAACGTGTCCTAAATGTCTTCCGTACTATTTTTTTTTTAAATTGCCGTGTCTTATGTCCATGTCATGCCGTGTTCCGTGCCCGAGTCCATGCAACGTGTAAGTACCTATAAGTTATGGTTGCACGATCACAATTTGATTAAACTACAGACTCTTCAAAATCCAAAGCGAGAAATCGATTTGCCAATTCTTTTGATTTATTGATGTAACTATTGAATTTTTAGCCCAATTTAGCAACATTAACTGTTAGTTATCTTAAAAATTGTTGGTAGTTTTATTATAATGCATTTCGTCAAATGGTAAAGACAATAGATCATTCATTGTCTTAAACTTTAAATATTAATATGAACATTATTACTATAAATAATAAGTATAGCATTTTGATCGAGTCAAAACAATAAATGCTATACGAAAATTATTGCCTAACAGGGCCACTACTATTAATAATTTAATAGAAACATTAAAGTAGCTAATTGGATACTTAATGAGTAATTTTCTGAATTCAAATCCTATGGTTATGCACGTTCACTTAATGAGTTAAATGGGTATGGTCCAAGCCAAAATGTTGGAAAACAAGACAAAATTAGGGAAATCCTGAAAAAACAAAATTATCTGAAATGTGACATGTTCCTACCTATTTGCCCATATAGCCATAAAAGACTTCCATTATTGAAGAAAAGGCAGTAGTTTTTCAAAATGGATCCAGTCTTTCTCCACGATAATCAAATCAAAGAGTTCTATCAATGATGATGAGAGCAATATGCAATTAAAAAATTAATGATAATAAAGGGAAAGAGTTTTGACATGTACTATAGTATTTTAAAAATGAACATGAGAGCTTAATTAAAATTTATTACACCGAATAAATTAATGAATCAACAAATTAAATTGTTGGTCAAAATATTGGTGTAATGCATTCAAAAGTTTTAGGAGAAAAAATGAATTATTATATTCAAACTCTTGGTTTATTGCTTGAAGACATAAACATTTAAATAATGAATTGTTAATCTAATGAATCAATATCTTTTTCAAATGCTTTTTTTTAGTAATTAAATTGATTTAATTATTCGCCTAATGTATAAATCTGATATTATATTTTCAGCGATTATCTTTGTAACTTTCTAAATTTTATAGGGATCCATTATGACTATTCACATTCACATAATAATTATGTCTCTGGTCGACAAAATGAAATATAAAATGCAAGTTTATAATTAAATCACTATAAAATTATTTTATTATGACGAAAAATATAGTTAATAATGAATGTGAAAGTGTATGGTTATGATTCAACCTCTACAAAAATTTATGGGCACAAAAGAATCCATCAAAGTTTAAATATTAAGCCTTTAATTATTATTAGCATAAAAAAAATAAGAAAATCCTAAATAATTGAATTTAATGAAGGGACAGGATATCATTTCATTCAATATCTTTTCCTACTACTTATGTTTAGAGGGTATTCATTAAATTAATCTGTTGGACTTAGATTTGAAAATTTCATATATATATATATAGAGAGAGAGAGAGAGAGAGAGAGAGAGATGATGTCAGGATGACAAGAAATTGAAGTAAGAACTTCCATGCACATGTATATCTAGCCATGTGGATAGCTTTGACCCTATAACACGTAAGCATTATATACTATTTTTTAATTGTTCTTTTTACTAATTCAAAGACTTTATGCTTCCTTTCTTTTCTTTTTTTTTTTTTTTTAATTTCTTTAATAACTTAAATAGGTTTCTTGCACCTGGATCATATATTAAATAATTTATTGCTTATCGTACCCAATCAATAAGATTAGATCGACGCAAGTTGCAATTGCAATATGATTGAGAAAATATTATCAGCTACACTTTCTGTAATTACTAATTGATGTTAATGGACTACCAAACATTAATACCTTCATTACGTACCTCATGAACAAAAATAATTAATATGCAAAGGAAGAATCAACAGTAAAACATTTATATACTCCTATCATTTTTTTTTTTTTTTAAATAGGGGAGAAGCAAGATAGTTGTTTATTTTATTTGTAATATTAATATAATAGTACAATTTAGGACAAATTCCTAATTAGAATATGATTAGATTTATAATATTAATATAATAAAAATAATATCATAATTAGAATGGGACTAAACTCCTAATTAGAATGTGGTTAAATTTATAATATTAATATAATATATTTCTTTTTGTCAATATTTTTGTCAATAATATTAACCAATAATATTATACTACATAAATAAATGTCCTATAATTATTTCTTATAATATTAATATAATATATTTCTTTTTGTCAATATTTTTGTCAATAATATTAACCAATAATATTATACTACATAAATAAATGTCCCATAGATATATATTGGTATTATAAATTGATAAACGTCCATAGCTAAATTAGTGAAAATTGTTGACGTTTATTAACAATTAAATTGTTGACATTTATTAAAATTTTAAATAATAATAATATATTTTATCTTTTAGCTAAATAATAATAATAATAATACTAATAATTTCCTATTTAGAATTAAGTTAAACTTCCTAATAGAATTTAGATTAAAATAGGAAATTAACATAACCAGTCAAAATTAAACTATCTTTTATTTTCATAGAAAATTAAAAATTTACTAATTAGAATAAGACTAAATTATCTCTAATGATATTTTTAATCAATCATTAAAATTAAAAATCTATAAGGGCGTTTTAGAGAGCCAATATCCCCCCTCATTTATACTTTTATATATTTTTTTTTTTCCAATGTGCGTTGCACGTTATTTGTACTCATTGGAAGAAAATATAACTTAATTTATATATAATTTCTTAATTTTTTCAGTAGAATTTAGATTTAAATAAAAAAATCAATATATATCTTTATTATTATTGGCACATCTTATTAAAGCATCCATATCCATTATTTCTTTTATGGTACAAAGTCTAAAATCTAAATCTCTTTTTTCTTTCCTTATGTTTGAATTTAATTTAGTAGTTGACCTTTTAATTGTTTTTGTTAAGTTATTGTAAATGTATGTTATATATTATTTATATTTTTTAATACTTAATTGATTGAATTTTTAATATATATGCACAACAAAGCATAACTTAGTAGTAAATATACATATGACTTAGATCTAGGTTAAATCTCTCGTTCCCCAATACTCAACATATATATATATATATATAATTTTTTTATTTTATTATATATAATTTTTTTATATATTTTAAGGTTATCAGAAAAAGTATTCTATAACATTAAGAGTGTTTGAAGGATATATTTTATTAATTTATTTAAAAGTACAAAGTAATAAAATAAATAAACATTGAAAGTAAAAATACTCTAAATAAATATAAAATAAAATATCACGTGAGAAAATTTTCTAGGATTAGTTTGACTTGGCTTATTATTTTGAATATATATTATAGATAGATAATCATTATCGTTTGTAATTTTGGTTTTTTCTTTTTATTTTTTTTTAAAGTCTATGAGTATATAATTAATTTTATGGTTGTTTTTTTTTATAATTTTAATGTGTGATATAGTTTGCTAATGTAATATTTTATATCATAATTTTATATTTTATATTTTATTTATATTTATAGTGAATTTTATTTTCTATTTTATATTAAACAATAAATCTTATAATATATTTCTATAAATAATTTCATCTATTTTGTTGCCTCAAAAATAATATAGAAAATCATATCATATATTAAATATTATAAGAATATACAAATTTAATTTAATTTATTTTTTAATATTTATTTAATTAAATAATCTAAATTTTTGTTCAAACTAAAATAGACTACTTTAAATAACCGAAACCCATTAGGAAAATATATAAAATTACATTAGTTAGCCCGGAAACCAAATTGAAATCTCATAAATTCGATAGTTCATAATTAAGCCAAACACTCGAAAAGATCATAATTTAAACTTGAATTTACAAAACTAAAAAACTATGTAATTTAGTATTATATGTGTTAATTTAATACGTGATTAACAAATTAATTTTTATGCAATGTGATTACACTTACTAAAAGAAGAAGAAATGATTGAAAGATTAACTTGATATAATAATTCTTGATAATAAAAAACAATTAAAACTATATATATACACGGTATAATAGGACAACTTCCTACTAATTTGAATGGGACAAAAGACAATTTTTCTATTTAGAATTAAATTAAACTTCTTAATATAATTTAGATTTAAATAGAAATTACAATAACCAATAAATATATTAATTAATAAATAATTAAAAGAGATATATCAATATGGGAGATTAATTGTTAGTAATAATGATTGCTTATAGTAAAAAATAATGATAACAAAGTAATTATGTAATTATTATAAAGTATAGAATCTATGTCGAGGACAATTAATTGTCAAATAATATTACAACT
Organism: Jatropha curcas; assembly: GCF_014843425.1. The sequence goes on along the minus strand of NW_023591748.1, from coordinate 170,494 downwards.
ATCAATTAACTTGAATTTCTTGTTAATTTGTACTTGCATAATTTATAATACAATACATAAAATTTTTATTATTTTTACGAAATAATAAAAATAAATGTGATTAATTCACTGAAATTAGTAATTTATATTTTTAAAATATTTTCATATTATTATAGGCCAACGCATTGATTAAAAATCATACCTTACATCAAATCTTTTGTTGTAATTATAATATCTTAATTGCTATTCAATATGTTATATATATATATAAAATAATAATAAAATAGATCAAATAATAATATATAAAATATATATTGAGAGATCCTAGACTTTTAAATAAACTCTAACTAACAGATAATATAGGATTCTTACAATCCTTATCTAATAAAGTTTATCTTGACTCCAATATATATTCCAAATTTACTTCAAGCAGGAAACAATTCACAATTCAATCAATCATCAATTTCTGATGGTTAACAAAATATATATTTTGGTAATTTTCTATTTAAAATTAGATTAAAGTTTCTAATAAAATTATATTAAAATAGGAAATAAATATAATTAAATCAAAAATCAAGAAAATAATGGAAACAATTAAAAGAAATATGGATGAGAACTTTGACTTTAACATACACTTATGATATATATTAGACTTTAATATATATTATATTAAAGTTAATAATAAAAATAATAAATTAATATCATGATAAAATTAAAAGTTTATTAATTAGAATAGATTAGAATAGAAATAAATTAGCTTTATTGCCAATAAAATATCAATAAAATTAAAATTTTTCTAGTTATAATAAGACTAAATAATCCTTAATAATATTTTTAATCAATTAGAGTATGTAGGAGTGTTTTAGAAACTAAATGTTCCCTCATTCATACTTTTGTATATACTATTTTTTTTATAACGTGCGAGACACATTGACTATGTTCATTAGATGCTCATTCTTTATACGCGTTTAATTTTTTATTTATATAATATTAAAGTATAAATTCTTGTTTAGATTGAATTGGTTAAATTAATTATACTTTATAAATACAATAAATATTTTTTTATATCAACGTACTGATTCATACAGTTTCTATTATACGTTAGTTGCTTTCATTTTCTTTTTTTAAAGAAAAACTAAATTGATTTATAGAACTCATCGTATAGCTTCTACTATAAGTTTTATAATTAATTTACATGTTTTGTTAATAAATTTCACTATAATCTCTTGTAATAAATAAATATACTTTAACAATAAAATTAAGCAATAAAAATAAGAAACCAAATCAAATAAATTAAATTAAATATTTCTTAAATAAATAAATTTTATTTTTATTTTTATTTTTGTTAGTCAAAATAAAATCAATGAAAGCATTTAAAAATTATTAATAAATTATATTCTTTAATAGATTAATATGATTGATTATATAAAATCAAAATAAACTATTAAATTGAGATTTTTAAAAAATAAAAATTTTATCTTAATGATGACCAACCAAATTAGAATGAATTTTGTATTAAAAAAAATAATTCATAACTCTTTTAATCAAAATTTGAATCCATTTGAATATATTTATGTTAAAATAAATTCAAAAAAAGTGTAAAAAGTTTCAGTGCTCACATGTTACATAATTTATTTAAAATAAAAATGTTGAAGCTAAGATTATAAATTATAATAATAAATAATATAAATAATATAATAATTTACATAATAATATAAAATATGACAATACAATATAATTAGATAATAAGATATAATACGTAAAAATTTTAATATTTTGACAATGCTTAATATCTATATGATAGGTTTTATCTATTAAAAAAGGCCAAAAAAAATCCAATCAAAATATAATGAAATAAAATATAATTAGATAATAAGATAATAATAGTAAAATTTAATATTTTGAAATGCTTAATTATCTATATATAGTTATCTATTAAAAAAGGCCAAAAAAAATCCAATCAAATATTATATATTTTTTTATATTAAACTTTTTTTAATTAATTAAGAATAAGGTTATTTTAGGATATCTTAAATTTCACAAGGACAATATCGGCAATTCCATTATCTCACTCATTTCCACTTTTATATATAGTATAGAACATTTAGATTATAGATTGGGCCATGTTCAGCAGCAGCATTCCAAGTAGTCTTTAGTATTTTGATAAGATTAAAACACTATATTAATTAATTATAGCGTTTAGTAATACAATATCTATTATAGCGTTTAGAGTTTGAGATAGTGTTTTATGAAACGTTATCTTCATTAACGTTTAACGTTTTACAATTTTTTTATGATATCTATATTCATAACTTGTCTTTACCTTGTTCCTCTCTTGCATATCGTTTTTTGTTGTTTTATATTAAGCAGTTAATCAAACAGCTATTTATATCGAACTTTTTTATTCTAAACCGTTATATAATCAATTAACAACTAATAGCTAATATTTAGTAACTAAGAACTAGTAAAACAACTGACAGCTTTAAAACAACTAACAGCTACTCGAACAGCTTAAAATTACCGAACAAACCCTTGGATACCGTGAATGTTTAATTTGTTGTTGATTTAGTAAGGTAGGGTCTGAAAGAGAAAGAAGCTTGGTGTTTAAGCGTAAGTAAACATCTTAAATTTTGAGCAAATAAAATTTGGATAAAGAGAAAAAAAAAACCATTAGTAGATCAAAAAACACATATATTCATAAGACTTTATGATATTAATTATTAATTATTTAATTAATTGTTTGGATTTGATTCTCGTAGAATTTGGAATAGGAGAAATAATCCTGAAAGTAGTTTTTAGGGATAATTATTATTTTATTTCCATATTTTGCTATCATTAAATAGATGATTTTTATTTTTATTGTTTGATTCCGTTCAACTGTATTATCCTTCCGTTTATTTTTGGTCCTTACATATTGTTATTTTTTTCTCATATTCACAAGGATAATTATTATTTTATTCTTATATTTATCTCATATTTTTAGGCATAAAATAGTTAATTTCAACAAACTAAAGCGATAAAATAGTAAATACCTAAGGCTTTAAAAAAAAAAAAAAATAAGAAAAAATTAAACGATATAAATGAGCTGAATTGACCTGCGAACTCTTCAAACTTAAAAGTTTGGCTCAAATTAAACTCAATTTCCAAACTTGTCAAGTTTGGACGTTACTAGTTGAAAAATAAATATTATTTAATTTTGATTCTTTGTATTAATTACCTATTCAAATTTAAATTCTCTTCGACTATATCAATTTCTCATTTAAATCTAGATTCTATTGGATAAAAAAATTTACATATATGATAATTTTATAACTTTCTATTTTCAATAAATTATATAACTACCTATAATTTACATATACTATTGTATATAACTTAGAATCATCGTTATTTATAAGAATTTTATTTGAATATCTTTTTTGTCTAAACATAAAATTACAAGGAAAAAAAAAAAAAGAAAGAAAGAGGACGGAGAAGGTTATTAGACAGTTTTTGTTTTTATTTTGTTTGGTTTGAAAAGCATCAACTTTTTTTGCATAAGATAAGGACATGAAGTATTGATTGTAATAAGATAAAGAGAAATCTCAAGTTGTTTTTGTACAATTTATTCTTTCCTTCTCAGGAATGTATATTTTAGGAACAGAGCTATATCTTTTATTTCATGTAACTATGGTCATTTTCAATTTCCAACGCTACTTATTTTGGTGAAGCAAAACTTTTAGTTTACCATATTATTTTTATCAATTTTTAAATATCCAAAATTGCCCCTTCATATTTTTTTCAATTATTCTTTTCTTCTTCCTTCATAGTTTAAGAAAATATAATTTAATAATTATGAATTAATCTTTCATTAAAAATTTTATTCTAATTAATTTATATATTTAAAATAAAACTTTCATGAGAATGATATTTTCATAGGACCTAATGTATTAGAAAATCCCGAACTTCATATGTTTTACAATTTCACTTTATTTTGACCTTTTTATCAATTTTTATACTTTTTTGTAATTTATGATTTTTTTTATCTATTAATAACAAATAAAACTTGTTTTATGCTTTTATTGGTTTGTTGATTTGCTTATTAATGATCATTTATATACTATATTGCCCTTGAATAATAGTTAAAAGAGAGTTGCACTCTGTTTGGTTGGAGGTGAAGGAGGGATACATAAGGGGAATGAGAGGTATCTAAGATACTTATCTTCATTTGGAAAAATGTGAGTTAAGAAAAGACGATAGTAAATAAGAGTAAGTTTTACCCTCGTTTAAATCTCGAGTCTCAAATTTAAGTTTTACCCTCATTTAGCTCTCAAATCTCAAATTTTGCTACACCCCAATATGGGGTGTAAGCAAGGAGAGGAAGAGGCTATTAAGTATTTTTGTACTACTTTTAATTATTTACTCCTTTCTTCTCATCTTTCCAAAAATAAATAATATGCATTATCTTTTTTTACCTTTCCACTAATTCACCCTTTTTCAAATATTAATATTATTTTATTATTGCTCTCCCTGCCCTTCCCCTCCTTATCCTCCCTTACCTTTCCATTAATTACCCTTCTCTCAACCCATCCAAACAGAGTGTTAGAGGTGAATTATTAGAAAGGTGATATATTTTCTTTATGTTTGGGAAGAGGTGAAAGAAGGGATGTGAGACTTATTTTTAAATGTAAATTAATTTAAAATTTTCACCCTTTCTCCTGACACTAGACATGATTACGGTTTCAGAATTGTCAGTTTCGATTTCAAAACTACTGGTTCCAGTTATAAAAAAGGTAGAACCAGAACCGAATCATTTTTAAGCAGTTTCTAAGACGGTTTTGAAATCGCTGATTTCGATTTTATTTCTGTTTTGAATAGAAATTAAATAATGTATTTTAAACTTTTTAAAATGCTTTTTTAAGATTTGTAGCTTGCGTGAATAATAAAAGTAAATACTACTCTTGAAAAAAAACTAAACCAATTTAATAAAAATTCTTAAAAGTTACTTTCAAAAACTGTAATAAAATAAAAAAATATGTTGAGAGTTTCTTTTAAAATATGTTTATAACGATTTCGAACTAAAACCACCGATTTTGATTTCAAAAAATGAATAATTAAAACTGAATCTTAAATTCATAGTTTTAATTGTAGTTTAGAACCAAAATCATTGATTACGGTTTAGTGCTGATTTTGACCGATTCGAACCATGGTCATCCCTCTACTTTACATCCCAATTTAGGATATAAGAAAAATTGAAATTTGAGGGATAAGAAAGGGTAAGGCTTACCCTGATTTACCCTTGCCCCTCTTGAATTCACTTCTTTCCAAACAAGTGTACATAAATTGTTTATCCCTCCTCCACCTTAATCTAAACATATTAGAGTTGGACATCAATAGAGAAAAATAATTACAAGTGCATTTCATATATATATACATGCTTGATCAGTCTATGTGTCAGTAATAAGGCCGGAGCTACCTTATGTTTGGAGTATACATATGCATACCTTCAAATGAAAAATAAAATTATAAGGTTAAATTTATAATTTTAAAAAATATCCATACTAAATTTTTAATATTTTAAAATACATAAACCTTAATTGAATATTTCTTTTTCTTATCTGAACACACTCCCTATTTACCTAAGTACATCTTTATGCTTCCACCCTCCAATAAGGGTCATACCATATTCTTTTTTTTCTCATAATATTTTTCTTCTCAACTTAGCCTTCATCTTTTATCTCTCTTTCATTGTGAGTTTATCAATTGTTCCCTTTCGTTTCAATTCATACATTAAGCATATCAATATAATTTTTTTATTATTTTTTAATGATTATCTTTTAATTAGTCATTATATAGAATGATCAATAATGAAAAATTCATATAGGCATCAATAATGATCAACTTGTCACAAGAAATTAATACGTATGTGCAACTTATTATAAAAATAAAGGCTACTTATGACATGATTTTGGTACCTCCATTGAGAAAATGAAAGTTTCATCATAATAATTCTTGGTTTCAGCTTGGAATAATAAACTGTTGGAACAAACATATTTTTTATTTTTACTCATTTGGAGGCTTAACGTGGTAAAAGAATATTATGGACTACATACAGTGACGTACTGACGGGCTTTTATTAATATCTTAATAAGTTAAAAGTAAAAAATGGCAAAATAACTTTTATTGACTAAATTCTTAATGCGTATTTTGTCAAACAATGCAAATAAAATGAGACGGATGGAGTATCATTTTTTATTAACAAAGAACTACAAAAGATTGATTTTATTTTATGATCTAACATATATTTATTTGAATATATATATTTAATTTTCTTACATAATTAGCAATTTGCATATATGCCCTTTAATTAGTAAAAGATTTTGATAATGAAAGGGAAATAAAATTGAATTTGCTATTATCATATATAGTACCTAATACTCTCACACGTCCAACATAATGTTAAATTAATGTAAAATTCTCACTAATTAGAAAAAAATCTCCTATATTTACAAACTAGATTAATTTCATTACGTATCGTACTTGTATTACGAACACTATCACTCTTATTTCTACGTTTGTAAAATTATTTAGAATTTAATAGTAATAAATAGTTTTGAAATGGATACAATTTAAGAATAATTTGTCATTTTAAGTTTAGGTTGAGTAATATCCAACATTTGCTACCTTATCCCAATGATATAACCCAATGACATAAATTATTAATTAAGTTTAGAAATAAGTATTTTCATCGTATTTATTAATAAGCTTTTATTCTAAAAAATTTTAAAAGTACACTAAAAAAAAAAGCTTTTAAAATTTTTATCTATTAAGTTTATTTATTTAAAAAAATTTATTTTATTAATTATTGTTAAGGTTTTATTAAAAATAAGAGATAGCGTATTTTAATAATTATATATATATATATATATATATGTGTGTGTGTGTGTGCGCGCGGTCACTCCATATATAACCCGATAATATATTACAGTTCAAATATTATTCTTTACTTAAAAAAAAAAAAAAAAAAAAATAACCCGATAATATATTTACAGTTCAAATATTATTCTTTACTTAAAAAAAAAAAAAAAAAAAAAAAAAAAACAAACAAAGACTTATATTGGTACGAATGAAAGATTAAGAGTTCTTTGCATTTACTAAAATAAGGAATAAATCAAGTGTTAACAATATATATAAATATAAAAGTAATTTCTGACATGTTTAATAATTTCATAGATGTCTTGAATTAGTAAAAGTTTTTGATACTGAAATGGAAATCATAGATTGCCAAAGCACGTACATGTAAACACATATATATAAAATGTGAATTGTTGACCAAATAATTTCATACTAAATATTGTCTGGTAAATCAAAATTTTTTAAAGAGAAATAAATAGTTAAAAATTTAAAAAATAATGAGAAAAGAATTACTAAATTATTAGCCTAAACATTTTTGTATATTAAAAAATAATGAGAAAAGCCTTTTTCTCTGCATAATTTATTTATCCTTTAATTTCTATTTTCGAAAGGTGCATAATTTTATTTTTAATTTGATTGTTTTTGGAAAGGTTTATGTTTACAATTTTTTGGAATTAATTTTTCTGATATATTTATGTACATTTATCTAAATTTAAAAAATTATATATTAATCCGGAAAAAATTTTTCTACATCCGTCACACGATCTGTGTATTTTGATCGAATGGATTAACATGCTTAATTACATTTGAAAGCAATAAAATGTTCAAAAACCATTTATTGCATAATTGAATATTGAACTCATTTACTATTATTGAGCTTACTGAAAGATTTAATTCAATTTATTTATCAACCGCGATTAATAAGTAAGCTCGATTTTTATTGAATAACTTTGTTTAAAGTCAAATTAGAGCGTTAATAATAGGGATGATCACCGTGCGATTCTAATTGGAAACGAACCAATACTGAACTGGTTACAACCGATACTAAATCGTGGTCAACGGTTCTAGTTTTAAAACCGTAACTGAAATCGTGAATTTAAGATTCAGTTTCGGTTCTTTTTTTTTTTTAAACTAAACCAGCGGTTCCGATTTGAAATCAAGAAAAATATATTTTTAAAAGAACTCTCAACTTATTTTTTTTTTATTTTATTATAGTTTTTTAATTTTTTTATTTTATTATAGTTTTTTAAAATAATTTTAAAGAATTTTTATTCAATTGATTTAATTTTTCAATATTATTATTATTATTATTATTATTTATTCAAACTACAAATTAAAAAAATATATATTAAAAATTTTAAAATATATTATTCAATTTCAAAACCAGAAAAAATCGAAACTGATAATTTTAAAACTGTCTAAAAATTATTTTTAGCGAAGATTTTAAAATTGAACTGATAATTCTAAAACTGTCGTCGTGCCTACTTAATATCTCACAATGAGATCCATGCGAGTGATAATTCTAAAACTGTCGTCACGCCTACTTAATATCTCACAGTGAGATCCGTGCGAGTTGGACTTAACAGGGCCTACACCTCTTTGTCGAAGGAACAAAACAAATCAAAACGACAACCAATTTGCTTTGACTTCTAATTGTGGTTTGAAAGTTTGAATTCGTCCCTTTTTACAACCGTCAGCCTTTTCGGCCGCCCCAATCCTTTGGAGGTTATATGGTGACGTTAATGTATTATCCCAATTATAAACGCTCCACAATTTTTCTTCTCGCTTTTTGCTATTTTCTTTTAAGTGTCTATTCAACGGTGCTAGTTGTTGTAATAGATGTTATCTAATATAATAATTTTTAATTGTTTTAGTAATTATTTATTGTTAGCTATTTATACAGTGATTTAAAATGAAGTATTTAGTAAAAATAGATGTTTGGTTAGCTCTTAGAATTAAAATGATAAAAAAAGGATATTAGAACGTCGACTTAAAATTTTAAATTATGACCATAAAACTGAAAATGGACTAATTAATAAAAATAAGATGATAATATATATAATAAAAATAAGATGATATATATATATATATTATATATATATATATAATATATATAAGTGTCAAATTATATAATTAAATAAAAGAAAGTAAAATGTAGTTATAAAAATAAATAAACCAAATAAAAAATTAAAAAAAAAAACATAGAAGTTAAAGTAGTTATCAAACAAGAAAGGAAAGGAGATGAATATATATATAATGTCAAATTATTATAATTAAATAAAGAAGTAAAATTAGTTATAAAAATATAAACAAATAAAAAATTAAAAAAAAAAACATAGAAGTAAAAGTAGTTATCAACAAAGAAAGGAAAGGGAGATGAAAATTGAGAATTTGGAAGTGAGGAAACAGAGGGACTGAGAGAGAAAGAGGGAAAGGGGTGTTTTTGTCTTTTCAATGGAGAGCTTTTAATTGGTTATCTTAAATAGAGGGAGGAGGTAATTAATTTGACAAAACTAAAGGAACTAAATAGTTTTTTCCCTTAATGATTAACCGTGGAAACGCCGCTTTTTTGGACGGAGGGACTTTTTAGTTGGACGGAACCAAAATATAGGGACCTTTTAATTGGTTCTTTAAAATACAGGGAAGAGGTAGTTAATTTAACAAAACTAAAAGGACTAAATAGTACTTTTTCAATTAAAAATTATGAAATTAAATATTTATATAATCCTATAAGAAAATGGAGGAAAAAAAATGGTAGGGAGCTAATTGTTTTGGAGGCAAAAGATGAAACGATTGGATCTTCCAGTAACCAATTGTTTTAAGTTGCTTTGTCTCCTGATTAATATTCCCTTAATTCTATTTATATAGAAAAAGTTAAAATTTCTCCAGAATTAAGGAGATAGTCTTTTATGAATTTTTTCTAATATACCCTTGAAAAGACAATTAAGTAGTCACAAATTTTAATAAAATGATGATAAATGATGAGAGAGAAAATATGGTAAAGGATGAGAGAGACGATGAGCTACTTAAATGAATAGTTTTATTTGCTTAAACTTCCAACAAAACAAAAAGGTGAGCTCCACTACTCATTATGTTCACTGGTTCTTAATTTATGTTGCACATATTTTTCATATATGTGCATTGTCATGTAAAAATGTCTACATATTTTTACTATAAGTGTGAACTAAAAATTTTATGTATATTTGCAATTTTTTAAGTTGTTTATAGGGTAAAGTTACTTATGGGAATCAAATTGCAAGTGTATACAACTATAAGTGAAATATAAATGAGTACAATAATTTTGATTTAAACATTATCGTTTGGAGGGAAATTTCTTTCATTATGGAGTTATTAAGTTGTGTATAAATCTCACTATACGTGCACACTTAGTTATTAAGCATAGGCATAAATTGTGTTTATCATGCAGAATATGCTTGCAACTCCAAAAATATAATTTTTGTGCACATAATGTGAAGAAGTTCTCATTTTCTTAATGCACAGTTCAATCTATTTTGGAATATGAAATGCCGAATCACAATAATGTCTGTAACTTTCTTGAAATTCTTTTAAAGTCAATGTTTAAACTAAAAACCAAAACAAAGGCATATTAAACTTTTTGCTTTGACATTAGTTCCAAAGTTACCATTTTAAGTGATTTTCTCTGTATAAGTAGAAGGCCATAGAATGAAATTTTCTCTATATAAATAGAACAGAGGGAGTAATTTTTTAGCATCTCTAAGATATTTGTTGTTTATTAGTCATAGTTATTAATTTTTTAAATATATTATATTAATTAAAATGAATGATCATATTATTTTGATTATTTTAGATAAATCATATTAATTAAATTAATTAATTGAAATGCATAGTGATATTAATTTGAACCTTTAGATAATCCAAATTAATAAATTAATAGATTAGCTAATTATTTTAATTTAATATTTAGATAAATCAAATTTCAAATTTTATAATTAATAAAATATTATTTATATTTTAAATTAAAATATTTTAACTGACCATGTCTAAGGATATTGTATGATTTATTATTTCTCTAAGGATAATTTAAGAAATCTCATTGTTCCCCTTTCATTCCCACATTTATACATGATATAAATCATTTATTTTTTAATTTTTGTACCTGGCTTGTTATTTTATTTATCATTATGTTTTTATAATTATCATTACTCCCTCTGTTGTGTTATTTTAGAGAAAACAAAAAAGTACAAGAATTAAGGAAGTGGTTAATCAGAAATTTTTGTCTATTCTTTACAATACCCCTAATTAGTCTTAAATATACAACTAATAATGAGGAAGCCAGTTCCCTAATTGAGATACATTTATTAACCAAAATTTTTGAGGATTGCATGCAAGAGTCTCCTCAACTTCAAATTGAAATATTTCAGTACATTACATCATTTTCAAAAATAGGGCACTGGTAAGAAGAAAATATAGCCTCAAACATCACAAACTCACCTTAGTCCAGAAAAATGGTACTCAATTTGTTCGCTAAAACAAAAATCAGTGCCTATATTAGAAAGATGTACTCTCGATTTAAAGCGATTTTTAAAAAGTATGGTGTAATGATACAAATTTGTGACCGTATTTTGAAAACTTTCCAAGAAAATAAAAATTTGTTTGCATTCTAGTAAGGTTTAGTCTCGACTTAAATGCAAGTTTGAAAAAGTACAGTGCAACAATACAAGTTCGTAATCGTACTATGAAAACTTTTCAAAAAAAATAGTCATATTCGTACTCACATGTGTAAAGTTGAACACATTTCTATGGATATAGTTCACAAAAAAATTTCTATAATAACTTTTCAATTTATGACCAGTTTAATGAGGTATAATATTGACACAAAGACTTTTTTTATAAAGGTACAACAATTGAAAATGTGTGGCATATTACTAAGGGTTAATATTCGAATAAAAGGCAATTCTTTAAAAGTAATACAAACTTGTGACTATTTTATGCTGGCCTCCATTAAAAACAGTCATATGCATATTTTATGCATAAATTAATGCACCTTCTTAGAAACTGATAAAAGTTTAGCCAACAAAGTATTATAATTAAGTTTGTTCGAAAAAATTTAAATTTTTACTCAAATTAAAAGTGTAATATAGATGTAAAGATTTTTTGTTTATGAGTAGGGTGTAAGAATTGAAATGTGTGGTCATATTATTAAATTTGGCCAGTGTATGTATTCTTATTTGTGCTCAAATCCGTAAAGTTGAGCAATCTTTACCAACCCGCTTATAAACATAGTCGTTACTCATACTTTAGAAACAGAAGATCGTTAATAGCCCAACCTACTTTATGCCTGCCATTATACTCGTTAATTAAGAAAAAAAAAATAATAGAGGTTATTCAAAGGTAATTTAGACTTTCTCTTTTGGCATCATTTCTAAAATTTACATTTAGAATAAAATTCTCTTTGTGAAATAAGTACCCTAAATAGAAATTTTCTCTAAAGTATGAGTTTTTTTTATTTTTTATTTTGGTACAAAAAGGTAACAAAACTCGTAAACTACAAATAGCACCACAATAAAACCATGTAACAATTTTAAAGTCTTAGTAGGATGATCCAAAATATGTGTGTCAAATGGGGAAAACTAGCAAGGTTAGTTAAATAATGTGTATTGAAATTTACTTCATGATAAATATACTCTGCCTAAGCATTTCCAACTCAGAGCTAAATTATTAACATTGAAGGCGATATATTTAATCTTTAAGATTAAGATTTATAAAAATATACTTAATCTTTAAGATTAAGATTTATAAAAATATTATAATCCTTGCATTATATTATAATCTATACAATATACCTTAATTTAATATAATTAATTGAGGTATTATGAGTCTATTCGGCAATTTTAGTGGTTCTAGTAGATGTTAGCTGTTGTAGTAGCTGTCAGCTGTTTTACTAGTTGTTAGCGGTTAAATATTAGCTGTTAGTAGTTGGTTGTTGATATAACAGTTTAAAATAGAAGTGTCCAGTAAAAATAAATGTTTGATTAGTTGTTTAATATAAAAAGATAAAAAGGGTAAGGTCATAGAAAATAAGACAAATACAAGTGATGACATTATAAAAAATTTATAAAACGCTAAACGTTAGGATAAATATGACGTTACCGAAAATAATTAATTAAAATAGTGTTTTAACCAATCAAAACACTGAACATTACATCAAACACTCTTGCCGAACAGAGCCTATATGTAATATGTTGTAAAACGTAAATGTTTAAAAGTCAAATTACTCCATATTCTAATTTTCTCCATAAGGTTTGTACATAGATAATTATATGTTAGTTTGACATTATGGTTAGGGTACTTTGCAATATTTTAGATTTAGCAAATCATAGTTTGAAAAAAGTTTTATTTTTAATATTTCTTGTAGAAAATAGTTCAATTTTTTAAACGAGTAAAAAAAATAAAATAAAAAGAAGTTCTTAAAGTACCTCCCTACTCAATCTTAAATAAATAAAGCTTAGGTAAATTCTTTTGGATAGCTTGAAAATTAATGGCTTTTAATTTGAACTTTCAGTTCTTTTGCCCTAACTTGTGACATCCTACTGAGTCGAGTCTTAGCATAGAGTTGAGTAGTCGAGTTGAGTCGAGTTGAACCAAACTGTATCAGGGTAGCTGAAGTAGATCGACTCCTTTGTCCAGTTGTGCATGACTAAAAAGAATATTTTGTGTTCTTTTTAATGTTCTTAATGTTTATGAGCTTGTGACGTCCTACTCCGAGTCGAGTCTTAGCATAGAGTTGAGTAGTCGAGTTGAGTCGAGTTGAACCAAACCCAGTTGGGGTAGAATGAGATTATAAGTGGACTTATTTGAGTGAGAGAAAAAGATCAAGCTTGGGTATTAAGTTGTAGCCTATTAACAATTGAGGTACCAGTTAGGAAGTTTTACATAAAATCCTTTGATTTTTGATAGCCTACCCGTGCATACCCATTTCACTTTCCCATTTTTCATCTTCTTCATTCTTCTTCATTTTCTTCCTTTCCTATTCCACCTTCCTTCAATTTCATGCGTAGTTAAGCCTTTAACTTCAATTTTTCTTTCTATCCAAGTAAAGTAAAACCTTCTTGAGTTCATAATTGAATCATTTGGTGACACTATTATTTTAGAATTCATAAGGAATTCTTATTTATAGGTGAAGGGAGTTTCAAAGAAGTGTAAGAAAAGGAAGCTAAAGAGGAGCTCAAAGCTTTTGGAGTAAAGGTTTTTTGATATCTCTTGTTATTTTCATTTTCTTTGGTATGAAGATTTGTGTGGTGTTGTTGCTTAGTGAGACTATATTGCTTTCATGTTGAGTAGGAGGACTGGTAATGGTGAGAAACAGGGGAGAACAGCGGGAGGTTATTGAATAAATGAAGTGAATATTGAGTTGTATGTTGAAACAGGTTTTGTCTGAAAATTTTTAACCAGTAACTTCATCTTGATTTTGACCCCATTTAATGATGGAATTAGAAGTGTCATTAGACAGAGTTATTTGTTCCTCTATGTGGTTAGCTTTACATGGGTTTTTGAATCATCAGGCTGGAAGCGCGCGCGCGAATTGCATTATGAGTTCGCGTTGCCTCCTCGCGCTCGCGAATTTGAATTACGCGCTCGCGACTTTCACCTGAAGCTCTCTGACTCTTATTTGACACATCTCGCGCTCGTGACTTTCAAGTGCACGCTCGCGACTTGTGCTCGCAACCTCTCTAACTCTCATTTGGCATTTCTCGCGCTCGCGACATGCAAGTGCGCGCTCGCGTACTTAGCCCTTGGCCTGTAAGCGCTCGCGACCTTCATCGCGCGCTCGCGCAGTTGGCCTGGGAACTCACTGTCTCTCATGTTCCACTTCTCGCACTCGCGACTTTCAAGTACGCCGCTCGCGACTTTGCCCGATAACTCACTGTCCTCCTCATCTAGTGCATTACGCGCTCGCGCCCTTGCAAGGCACGGCTCGCGACTGTGTTTTCATGCATTTTTGCGAACTTCTTTTTTTTCAATGCAAATTGTATGCTTGCTTTCCACTTAATGCCTCCAATTCATTTTAACATCAAATACAACATTAAAAACATGTATTCAAAACAACATTCAAAGCATGCAAATGATGTGGAAATCAAATATACATTATGAATTTATGAATTATGATAACTTATGAATATGATGTTGTGTGTATATTATTGACATACCAAAAACATTTATGCTCCCATTGAGGTAGGTAGGGAAACCATGTAGATAAGGCTATGTCGAGACATAGGATTAGCAGAATTCTGCACCTCATACAGTTTGATACTTCCGCTACAGGCCGTTGAGTGGATATGATTATATATGCGGCCATAGCAGCCAAGCATACAGTATTCATCCAGTTTCATACAGTTTTTCTTTATCACTCTGGTTTCACTAAACCTTATGGAGGGCCATACAAGATATCTTGACATAACATTTCATGAATTATACAGATATTATTAAACAGTACAAAAGATAATTAAGGTATCATGAATTCATGAGACATGTGTGCTTATATGGCCATATGTGTTTACATGGTTTCTTTCTATATATGTATGTGCTTAATTGTTTCTTTATATGTGGAGATATCCCACTGATGCTTATTTGCCTCAGCGAGTTATCTGTTTAACTCGCAGGTTTTGAGATTGGACCGGTAGAGAGTCAGCTTACAACTGCTGCAGTTTCATCTGTTAGAAGACTTCAGGTCTTCAGGGTAAGCTTACTCATTTTAATTATTGTATCTTTGTCTACCCTTTTTATGGCATGTACAGGGCCACTCAGTTGTGGCCCATTTTCATCTTGTAAACTAGTTATCATGTTTGTAATAGAAATTACGATTATTTTTGTATACAACAATCAGGCATGCTATTATATTCAAACATTATGACTCAGGCATGTCAGGACCATACAGTCAACCAGTTTATTAGCGTCTTGGTCCGGATACATTATGACTTCAGCATGTCAGACCATACAGTCAACCAGTTTATAGCGTCTTGGTCCGGTTCATTCGGGTTTACGGGTGGACCGGGAAGGGGTTTTACATAACTAACGATGTTTGGCATCACCATTTGGAATTAGACATCATAACTTTAACGTTTTTCCTTTATAGATGATAAAATATGGATGATGATTATGGAGATAAAATTGGGACTATCACATAACAATTACGAAAAATAAGAAAAAAAGAAGTTGAATAAGCAGCAGTATTTGAATCTTCTTTTTCATCATTTAAAGTTATGAAAATACCAACTACCAGACCAATCAACAGGCGGTTGGATCAATAGAAATGGACTGTATCTCCAAATTTTACTTATAAGATTAAGGATTTAAAACTTAAAATCACCGTATTAAGAGGGTATGCTAGCCGATAAAGCAAAGTGCATTTTAAAAATAAGAAGATGAAAATTATAATTTTAGTGATATTTTAATATACTTGAATGCAACCGCCGAGTTTCGATTTTTTAAACCTTAAAATTTTTTTTTTCTTCGGTCCTCCTTAATTGTTGAAAAAAATTTTCATTCCCCTTTCCAAAATTTAAACCCTAGTTCTGCCATAGCTTGGATGCACTTTCAATGGAGGTGATATTTATAGTTTGTATAACAAATTTCATGTGCATGAAACGTAGCTAGCCATTAAATATGGTCAAGATACTTAAAGCACACATTTTAAATGGGTCTATTAAATTTTAGTTTGCTTCAACTTCATGTATTTTGTTTTCTAATCTATTTATTTTAAACTTAATGATTTGATAATTTGGTTTTACCAACCCTCTAATTTGTCCTAATTAATATCTAAATGATAAATCAAGAAATTTAAAAGGATTTTGATATGTGAACAAAAAATAGGTTGGTCATTGAATTAGAAAGATTTTTGCACCACATGTATCATGTATTAGACAATTTTCATTGTCCCATTCATCTAGAAGTTGGAATAACTTTGTCCCTTTCTTCTATAATGTCCCATTACCCTTTTATAAGTAATTATTTTTTTTACTTTATATTGCAATATTTTACTATTTGCATTGTCTATGAAATCTCGTGGCCATTATATCTTTACATATTCAAAGTATCACATTATATTGTATATTATTTCTTTACAATTTTTCTTTGTATTATAGTGTTATAATTAGAATTTGGACAATGTTAAAGTCTAATGTTATGTTTAATTAACAATAATAAAATATAATATAATATAATTAAAATTTTCTTTTATAAACGGGAGGCCCAATGGAACGTTGTGTCCTATACAACAGGAGTAGTCCTCCCCTTTGAATAATATTCACCAAAGAGATGATAAAATTTGTGGTGGAGAAGGGTCGAATCCAAGACCTCTCACTCCCTATATTTTCTATAAGAAGTAGAAAAATCAACCATACCAGACCTGATTGATATATAATTAAATTTATTTATAATGTAAAATCAATATCATTGATTACATCACGTAAAAAAAAAAAAAAAATCATTGATTACATATTATATCATGTTTTATTGGAGTTCATCATATGTAACCTAAGTATCAAAGTTTGAGAAATTAATAGATTATAAAAAAGTCTTAGAGTTTTTATCAATAAGTAGTTTAATTAACAAACGTAAATTGTTTGACCATATGAACTTTGTTTAGGAATCCAAATTTAACATGACCGCTATTGAGAGTATTTTTCCTTAATATCATTTTCGGTTTGAACGTAGAAACACCTCTACCAAAAGAAAAAACAGTCTCTTAAATCTTTTCGCTCTCATGTAAAATAAAAAGGCTTTAGGTTCCGTTTATTTTTATAAATAACTTGCAGAAAAATATTTTTCACAATTTTCAGTCATTTGAAGCATTCAGAAAAATAAGTCAACGGAAAATATTTTTTTGTCAAATGAAAATTAAATACTTTTAAGAAAAATGACTTCCTATTTTTAAGAGAATAAAACATTTTTCTTATATTGACAAATTTATTATAACTCTATAAATCAATATTTTTTTCAATTTGCGGTAGTCACTGCCATCCAGTCACCATTTATTACTAGTCACCACCATTGATTATTGGTAACTTTCATAATTTACCTTTTTTTTTTTTTTTGCATTCTTCTCATATTTTTAAAATATTAAATTTCTATTATTTTAATATTTTCATAGTTTTATGAGTTAAAAATTTTAATATTTTTAACTAATTTTTAATATTACAACTAAATAATGACAAATAAATCATTTAAAAAATATTTTATAAAAATATTTTTTTAAAAGTAATTTATTTTTCAGAAACAAAGAAGTTTTTTTTTTTTTTATGAAAAACTATTCATAAAAATGGATTTCACATCAACATTTTAATTAGCAATCAAAAAGGCAAAAATTGTATCATTCAAAAGAAAAAGTAAGATTGACAAAACGCAGTTGAAAAGGAGGAATTTTTTTAGTTGAAAATTTTGACTGCAACCAACCTGATTATTGTGTACTTCACTTAATTATAGACTGTGGACAAATTCTATTTTAGTTCCATTTTTTCTTCTATTTCATACCTCAAATTGAAATTCTCTCACTCTCTTTAACACCGACAATGATTGATCCATTAGAGCCACGATCAGCTTCTGACATGACGTGGCAACTTCTAAGCAGTTCAATAGCTCATGTGGTCCAATAAGTTTTCAGTTCTTATCTTTTTGTTTTTCCTGTTTTTAACAATTGTTTAAGCAACTTCGTTTCCTCATCATGATATTTTGGTTTGTTTTTGCATATTTCATGGAATTTAGTTGTTTATGTAATCAAGTTTAAGTACTTTAATGCAATCAAGTTTGATATCATAACCTTATTTAGAGGTTATAATTATAATTTGTTCCGGGATTTGCATAAATAATATCAATCCAACCGAAAAAAGTGATCCGTAATAACTTATAGAGTTCAATTTTAAATTAACTTAAAAATTACTATAAAATTCGAAATACATCACTTGCAAACCTATTTCATTGAATCCAAATTAAAACCTTCATAATCTAAACTTGAATTGAGTTTATTTAATAAAAGTTCATTTTATGTTTTTTTTTTATTCTTCTTTAGTTGGCGGGTTTTTTTTTTTTTTTTTTTTTTTTAATCTTAAACTTGAATTGAGTTTATTTAATAAAAAGTTTCATTTTAGGTTTTTTTTATTCTTCTTAGTTGGCGGGTTTTTTTTTTTTTTGTTCTATGGTTCTACCGTTTTTCTTTATTTTATTTATTTATTTTAATAATTTTTTAATACATTGGAACAAAATTTTTTTTTTTTTTTTTTTTTTGTCTATGTCTACCGTTTTCTTTATTTTATTTATTTATTTTAATAATTTTTAAACATTTGGAACAAAATTTTATTTTAATTTGTTAAATATATAAAATAGTTGATAGATCTTGAGTGTTTTTGATACTCTTTTAGTAGGGTTATTAATTTCTCTCATTTCATGGTGTTATTCCTCATTATTGAGAAGTTTTTTATATGGATCTTTTATTTCTTTAGCAGTTTGAAATACAAGACGGATTGTTGGTTGTTTGTGGTTACAGACTTTAGATTTTGAATTATTAAGTTTTGAAAAAAAAAATCATTTTATATAGATTTTTTTTTTTTGAAAAAATGAAACCAACAATTTTTAATAGCCCAATGAATCTCCAAAAATTAGAATGAGAAAGCATTTATGGAAGTAATTTTCACAATTTAATTATTGAATGTAACGCTATAAAGGAGACTTCCACAGTGAACTATATGTGTAGGCAAACTTAAGGTAAGTTGTTCGATGTTTAGAATTGTTAGTGAAAGGACTTTACTTAAATATTACCATTACTCAAATGTAGAAATATGTGTATAAATAATAATAATAATAATAATAATAATAATAAGAGATGATCTAACGGGTTGTGGCTTAGTTAGCAACGCAAGCTGAGTATATAAGAAAAGCTCTCGGATTCGATCTCCACTAAATATATCTGAAGGGAGGGGCGAAAGATTTTAACTGTGATTACGAACCGGTTTAGACGGTCTTCAGTCTTTGATAATAAATCTAGATACCAGTGGTCTAGATAAAAAAAGATAAAAAGAGATGAAAATATCAAGAAAAAGCAAGAGACAAAAACATAATAATTATTATATGTAATAAGAAACAGCTTGGAAAACTAGCAATCTAATAATGACGTTATAGTGATGCTAAAGCACGCTATCTTGATAGAGATGGCAAATTGACTCCATTCGCAAACTGTCTTGATTTCATTCATTCATATTTGATTCGTAATTGGCCAGAATTTACAAATACAACTTAACGAGAGTTAGATATTCTTTTTTAATTTAAAAATCAAATCCAACCAAACTGTGTGATTCAATTTGATCTAATCTAGTTTAATACTGCAAATAATACATTTCATATGTTAATTTAATTTCTAAATTTATTAACTTCACGTTATATATTTATGTTGTTCTACCAAGAAAACTATTCATATGAAAACTTTATGTTTAGAACATTTTTTTTTTCTTTGAAATACTTGT
Source organism: Jatropha curcas (assembly GCF_014843425.1). The sequence continues at coordinate 150,131 of NW_023591748.1, read as the reverse complement.
CTTTAAACTTATAATCTCTGACACAAACTTAATCCAAAATCATGTTGCAAGATATTGTCTGCTTTTAATCAAGTTCAATTCCACTTCGTCCTTATGCGTACGATTTTATTTTTAAAAGTGATGATTCTTCACCTTCAAAAAACCTTTACAAATTTAAAATGTGTTAACTCACCTCATCCCTTATCCATCTCTTCTCTTGAACTTATCTATTGTGGGATTCACCTAAAAGGAAGCTAACATCTCAAGCTAACAACTCATCTCATGCGGATGTTACAAAAATTATCAGACATAACTCCAGTTGATCCAAACCTTAAATAATTTGAATCTAAAGTGACCAAACATAAATCTATCTAACTTAATTCATATGCAACTTCTAGATCTTGATAATCTTTTATTGTTTACTTTTATCTTTCTAAATTTTAAGAAAATTAAAAAATTTATATCATGAAAATTAAGTATAAATTGAACTTAGTTCAATTTCTTATGTTTAATGACAAATATAACACTACATATAGACATAATCTGATAATAAATATAAACATCATTTGAATATAAATTCAGATTCGATTTCCCGCTTACTTAATAAACAATAATAAATCTAATTATTTGAAGTGCACACAAAATTATTATGCCAGGGAAAGATGATGAAAAATATATTATATTGGATGAATGAAGAATTATGATCTAATTAGGTAAATATTAAAATGGATGAAGGTGGAATGAAACCTTCAATGGTTCCAATGTCTAACCACAGACAGTGACTGGGGATAAGAATAAGGTCACGCATCAAAATCTCTCACTTTTCAATCCTCTTAAACCATTACTAATTTTACACTTTATTCAAAATATAATAAGTGTACTGCCAGATCTAATGCGTTAATTAAAGCAAAATTAATAAAATAGAAAATATAATATTAAATGGTCTAGGGTTAAATTTAAAAAAATTTCAAATTAAAACCACTGAACCAATTGCTTGAAAAAATGGCAAAAACGGAATTAATGGTTATCCTTTCAATTTTTTTTTTTTTATATACATGGAAGGTCCAATAAACCAGAATAATATTGCAAGCTATACAACAGAGAGTATACCTCCATTTTGAATAACATTTGCTAAATGATAATAATTTTTATAATGCAGAAGATTCAAATTCGAGATTTCTCACTATCTACATTTTCTATAAAATATAAGAATATCAACTAAATCACTCATGATTGTCATCTTTTTGAATATTTTAATATTTTTATTGGATAATGTACGGTTCATGCACATTTGTTTCTTAACTTACAAAGAGATCACATGGGGCTAAACAGTGTAACTATAAGCAACATATCGGAGTACTGTACTTTTATATATAATTCTCAGCGTATTGGTATATTAATTAAGCTCCCGGAAGATTGAAATGTTAAGCTCCCGGCAGATTGAAATGTGAAGTAATATATTTTAGACTTAGAGAAGAAGCTTCAAGTTAGGGCATTTAATGCAAATTAATTTATCTCTTGAATCTAGATTATTTAATAATTTAACTCTAATTCCCTTGTCAAGTTGGAATAAATCCAAATTGCAACTTATTGAATCTTAAAATCTCAGCTTCAATCATTAGATTAAAGTGTACTTTACAAATAATTTTATTTTAAAAAAGCATCTTTTTTTGCATTTTTTTTAATATATTGCCAATGAAATACTTCATCTTTGCTTTTTTTTTTTTTTAAAAAAAAAAAAAAAAAAGCCAATGAAATACTTCATCTATTGCTTTTTTTTTTTTTTTAAAAAAAAAAAAAAAAACAAAACAGTTTAATTTTTTTTTTTTTTTAAAAAAAAAAAAAAAACAAAAACAGTTTAATTACATGTTTTGTAGAAACAAATGTCTGTTTCAAATTCTTTGGCTTGTTTCTGAATTTAATTATTACAAACTCAACCTTATATTTTAAAACGAGTTCATGAATAATAATTGCACAGTATATTAATAAAAATTTTAAAATATAACTATTAATAATTCTCGTGGTCATTCAACAGTTGAAAATAAATAAAAAATCTCTGAATTACTATCTAAAAAATCAAAGCTATTTTCTTTATTTATTTTTCTTTTTTGTATTACTACTATGAATATCCCTTTTTTTTTTTTTACAACCCTCCCATGAATATTTTTCTATAAATCGAACTTCTGATCTCGCAGAAATCATCTAGTCCACTAAATTTAAATTTGTTACTCATAAATAAATTCTTTTCTTTATTACTGGAAGGATAAGGAAAAGGAAATTGAGTAAAGAAGCATTCTCATTTTTCATATAAAACGTATAATCCAAGAAGAATACATGCATCTTGACTTTATTATTTTAATAATTATTGTTAATTGAAAAATAGTAAAATTTACCAAATAAATGGGAAACCTAATTGTATAGATGTATTGATAAGTCGCATATATATAGCGTGGACTTCTTGTCATTTTATGAGGATTGAGTGTGAATAGTAACTATTTGAAAACAAACCAATCTTGAACTCCTTATAAAGATCTTTACATTTCCATTTGAAATTAGAGAAACTATAACACATCAAATTAATGCTCACCTTGAAATTTAAGACCAAAATGTGTTTACTATATATATATATATTATATATATATATATATATGGCGTGAGCAAACTGAGAAAAACAAAAACGAACCGAAACTAATTTATATGGGTGAGCAAACTTTGAGAAAAACCAAAAACCGAACCGAACCTAATTCTCTCGGTTTCTGATTCGGTTATCCGGTTTAAAACCTTTGATAACTTTCATTTTTTGGTTTTTGGATCGATTATTTCAAAATATTTATTTTCTGAGTAAAACTGAACCGTTTGATTGAATTAATATCTATCAAACTGAACCGACCAATTTGGTTCGATTTCAAATAAAATGCATTTTCGATTTTCAATTTCTACGGTTCAATTTGAAACTGAACTGCCCATTTGCACATCCCTAATTGATTTAGTCATAGGCTTCATTTGAAAAAGTCTTATAAGTCTGTTTTAAATTTAGATTACTTCTTAGTTAATATCAATGATCTAATTAGATTATGAATGCTACAATAACTTCGATCCATCAAGTTAGGATTTGAATTAATAGCTAGCTAATAATATGTTTCTTCCCTTTCTTATACGGTGATTATGCGATTTATTTATCTTATAATACAAGTGATTGAAAATCAATTACTTGATAAATTATTTGATTTTGACAATAATTTCATTAGTATTAATATTAAATCAAAACTCGATATCTCATATACTTAAAATTGTTTTCAAAAAATAAATATACTTAAAATTAAATATTGTTTCTGAGGATTGACTTATTCAATATACAATTCAATTGGACATGTCCTCTCTAAAGACTCGTTTATGTTGCAAATTTAGGAAATGGCCCCCGCCCGACAATAATTATATGCGAATGGTCAGGTCAACTTCAAATTGAATGATTTCTATAATTATGAATTTAAAAAAAAAAAAAAATTTCTTTAACCTTTTTATTTTTTAGGCTGGTTCTGTCCTCACAATTGCATGAGCTTATAGCTTAAATTTCAACTCATATTACTAAAAAACAAAAGAAAAAAAGAAAAAAAATGTAATGATAAAACCGTGTATTTTTCTTTAAAATTTTTCTTTAAAAAAAAAAAGGAAAAATAAAACTAAAACTTATAAAATAATTTAGCGTGACCAAATTGAAAAAGGAAGAGAGACATGGTACAGCTGTATCTCTATTTGCCTACAAAATCTTGCATCCAAATAAAGATTTAAATAAAAACAAAAATAAAAACTTTATATAAACCCCCCATAATATCTTCCCCAACCTAGCAACATTTCAAGTTGCAGTCTTTCTACACTTAAACACAGAAGGCAAAAAAAAAAAAAAAAAAAAAAAAAAAAAAAAAAAGAAGAGAAGAAGAAACGCCAATGGATACTGTTATCACTCTCTAAAAGGACCCATTAGCCTTACTCTTCTCTTAGTAATTCCTTCTCTATTACTTACTACGTTCTAATTTCTCGGGCTTCGCCGGCGATTACATATCCACCGGGCCCAAAAGGGTTTTACCAATTATAAAAAAAAAAAAAAAAAAAAAAAGAAGAGAAGAGAAACGCCATGGATACTGTTATCCACTCTCTAAAAGACCCATTAGCCTTAGCTCTTCTCTTAGTAATTCCTTCTCTATTACTACTACGTCTAATTTCTCGGCTTCGCCGGCGATTACCATATCCACCGGGCCCAAAAGGGTTACCAATTATAGGCAACATGCTTATGATGGATCAGTTAACCCACCGTGGCTTAGCTAAACTAGCTAAACAATACGGCGGTCTTTTCCACCTTCGCATGGGTAACATACATATGATGGCTGTTTCGTCGCCGGAAATAGCCCGGCAAGTATTACAAGTACAAGACAATATATTTTCAAATAGACCAGCCACCATAGCTATTAGCTATCTTACGTACAACCGCGCTGACATGGCTTTTGCTCACTACGGACCGTTTTGGCGGCAAATGAGAAAGCTTTGTGTAATGAAACTTTTTAGTAGAAAACGAGCAGAGTCCTGGGAATCCGTTAAAGATGAAGTTGATTGTATGATAAAAAAGGTTGTTGAGAATAAAGGGAGAGTACTTAACGTTGGAGAGTTAATATTTACCTTAACTATGAATATCATTTACAGGGCAGCGTTTGGTTCTAAAATTGAAGGGAAAGATGAGTTCATAATGATTTTACAGGAGTTTTCAAAGTTGTTTGGTGCTTTTAATATTGCAGATTTTATACCTTGGTTAGGTTGGATTGATCCACAGGGTCTTACTTCTAGACTTGGCAAGGCTCGTAAAGCACTTGATAGATTTATAGATTTGATAATTGATCAACATATGGTTAAAAGATCTCAAGGCATTGTTCCTGATGAAGATGGGGATATGGTTGATGATTTGCTTGCTTTCTATAGCGATGAAGCTCAAGTTAATGAATCTGATGATTTGCAGAACTCCATTAAACTCGCTCGGGATAACATCAAAGCTATCATCATGGTAAGTTTAAGCTTTCTCTTCTGTTGGTAATTAGGTTTGGTTTTCCAGTTTTAGTGATAACATCGATAAATGGGTTTTGTTCATTGGGGACCACTCGTTGGGTCCTCAACTTTTTAGAAATTTAATTCTTTTTTTAATTTCTTTTATATTTTAAAAGATATTGATATTAGTTTTTCATGTTTAAAATTTGCAAATTTTTTTTGTTAGTTGGATCCTACTTGAATTCCAACTAGTAAGTTATATCTATACTTCAATATCACTAAAGCGTAGTTTATCATTAGTCTTACCAACCATGACTACAATTAGAGTTATTGTCACAACTCTATTTAACTTGAAATGGGTTGTTTTTTTTTTTTTTTTGAAAAGTACTTGAAATGTGTATTTAAATCATTACTAATAAATTTATCTCAAATTGGTATTTGAATCATTATTATATGAGATTACGTATCTAAACTATCTGTAGAGTCTAATTGATTAAAAAGAGGTAAAATTTTGAATAAAAACTCTAAAAAATTACATATTTCTCTTACAAATACCATAATTTTCAACATCAATATGTCATAATTTGACCATCAAACTAGTCACTATCTTCTAATTCGATTTGCAGATTTAAATACCATATTATATTATTTTGAATCAAAGACGTTTGCTACACATTATCTCATTTTACATCTTAAACAAGTAATTGGATTTAATTGCATGAACTTTACTTGCTGAGCTAAAAAGTTTTAATTTAAATTTGAGTACCACGTGTTGGTATGTTCATTGCATGGCAGGATGTGATGTTTGGTGGGACAGAGACGGTGGCGTCGGCCATAGAGTGGGCTTTGACGGAGCTGATGAAAAGCCCAGAAGATATGAAAAAGGTCCAGCAAGAACTTGCAGAGGTGGTCGGTCTAGAGCGGCGCGTGGAGGAGAGTGACTTTGAAAAGTTGACGTTTTTAAAATGTACACTTAAAGAAACTCTTAGAATTCACCCACCAATTCCACTTCTCTTGCACGAAACATCCGCCGACGCAGAAGTCGCCGGATATTATATTCCGGCGAAGTCTCGGGTCATGATTAATGCATGGGCTATCGGAAGGGATAAGAATTCATGGGAGGACCCTGATACGTTTCGGCCTTCGAGGTTTATGAAACCAGGAGTTCCTGATTTTAAAGGGAGCAATTTTGAGTTTATTCCATTCGGGTCGGGTCGGAGATCCTGCCCTGGTATGCAACTCGGACTTTATGCTCTTGATTTGGCTGTGGCTCATCTTCTACATTGTTTTACATGGGAATTGCCAGACGGGATGAAACCTAGTGAAATTGATACCAATGATGTTTTCGGACTCACCGCTCCTCGAGCGACCCGACTCATTGCGGTTCCTAACCCACGTCTATTGTGTTCTATTTAAAAAGAAAAAAAAAATTAAAATTTATACACCTGGAGATAAAGGAAAGGAACAAAATGAAATGAAATTTGGAGTTCATACAAGTATTTAAAAAATTGGTGAAACAAACAATTTTTTTGTTTATATTATATATATATATATATAATATATATTGGAGAAAAGGAAAGAGACGAGAATAATGGTTGAAGAGTTAAGAAAATGTGGAAGGATTTGAATTTCTCTTTCTTCTTCATAAGACTTTCATTATGATATTTTTATGTGAAAAATGTGTCTTCTTATTTCATCTCTCCTTTCTCTTCTTTTTTTCTATTTTCTTTTTTCTATGGCACTCAATAAAGTTTGTATGTTCATGTTCATGAAGCAAAGCAAATTAAACACTTCCCAAGTGAGAAAGTGTCTGTTTTTATGTTTTCTTTCATGTCTTTTTCTTTATTCATTATATTTTTAAATTAGTTACATGCTAACATTAGGATTAATTCAACTACCTAGAAAATGATTTTCCTTTCTATTACCAGAAAGCTATAATTCTACATGGCGATGACAATTTTACTCGACTTGGCAAGTACTTGATCTGATCTGATCCAATTTCTTCGTACCTCATTTGTATGAGGATCAGGGGTGCACGAAGTTCTACCATCGATTAGGCTGGTAGGGTTTTGAAGGTGCCACTCGGGGAGTGGGCTTAAAGGGTTTACCGATGGAGGGCTTGCTTGAAAATTGGTTTTGTGGTTTTGCCGAACGGACCAGGCTTCGTGTGTCTGTTGAACCGGGCTTAAAGCATGCTAAGTGCCGAACAGACCGGGCTTGACAAATGATATGGTGACAAATGGACCGGGCTTAATTGACAAAGTTTTGAGTTTAGTGTTTTATGCCCTAGTGCTTGTGAAGTGGCCGGATTGGAGCTCCATGGTGTTAATTGACCAAAGAGTTCGAGTCTCTCTCCAAGTAAGCTAAGGTATGGCACGAGGACTCGAATTATAGTCTTATATTTTACTAAGTTAATTACGAATTATTATTTAATTCTTAAATCAATTAATGATAAATTAATTAACTAATAGCTTTAGTCTAAGGAAGACTAAAGTGTAAGTGAAAGCCAAAAGGATCTACTTTTGAGTACCAAGTCAGGCCTTAACTCAATTAAGGAAGAAGAGCAAGGTCGGACTATATTACTTATCATATACAATATTATAAAATATACTTTATAACATAATTTGTATTGTAACAACCCTAACAACACTTGGTAGGTGAAAGCCTTCAACAAAAACAATTTAGAAATACTAATAAACGTGAAAACTAGCAATTGATGTCCTATCAAACTTGGATTCTTTTGGAGTGGGCAGTGAAAGCGAAGTGAGGCCTTTCTTTGATCTTCTTTCCACACGGTATGATAGGAAAGTAATACCAATATTTGTCAAAACATATTGGCTTGTAAATTTTAGATTTCACATTTCATTTCATCATAACGTCCCATTAACTTTATCTTCAATCTTCAACAACATTTGATTTGGACTTGAACACCATCCATTTTGATATATTGTTTCCTCCCCTTCACCCAAAAGGGGTCCCATCAATTTCTATGCTCTCTCTTTCTCAATCTTTCTACATTTATGTCTATCTCCAAAGTCGAGTAAGCTCTCTTAATAACACCACCGACTTGTAAAAATCAGAGTGACTAATAAATATTGGAAGATGGAGTATTGTGTTTATGGATAACATCATCACTGTATTTATACTTTCTCTGTTTTAAAATATAAATCGTTTAAAGTTTTTATATATAGATTAAAGAAGCAATTAATTCTCTTAAATACTAATAAAATCATAAGTAACTTGACCAAATTACTATTTATCTCAAAATTAAGAATAATTTATGAAGATAATTATTGTATCTAACACAAATAAGAGTAATATTAAAAAAAATATCATTTATTATTCTTGAAAATATTCAAAACGATCTATATCTTTAGATAAAATAATCATCCAAAAATAAGTTATATTTTGAAATGGAAATAATATTCACCGATAGGTTTCCATATCCACTGCCGTGCTCATCTCCATTTCTATTATTTGCACCCACTTTTAGCAGCATGTCAATAGATTTTTTTAAAAGAAATGAAGAAGCTGCCGTCCCCTTAGGTCGTTGACTAACTCTGTGAAAACGGATTCTCTTATGTGCAGAAGTTAGTTATGGTTGGGTGCAAAAAATCTGTGGACATATGGTCCCAATGCCTAGCTAGCTAATTAAGAATTGTCGTTTTGATCCAATCAATACCAAATGTAGTGTACACTTAGACATAACTTTTTATAAAATTTGAATCTCTTGCCAATAAATTCATATGGAGATCTCTCTCTTCGATTGTGAAAAGACAAATATTATATTAATTTTACAAATTGTTTCCTAGTTGCTATAAGCATAGAACACCTATTACTAAAATAAGAAAAAAAAAAATCAATTTTAGATAATGCATAAAAAAGTACTCATGAAAATTTCTTGACTATTTTGGAGTATTACTATTATTATTGTAAACTGAATCAAATTGACATTGTCGTATTAAAAAAAAGATGTATAAAGTATTTCCTGTGAGTTGTAGCTCAGTTATCAACGGCAGACTAGGCGTCAAAAGAGCTCTCGGATTCGCTCTCCATTAAATATACCTGCGGGCGAAAAATCTTAACTGTGACTAAGCTTCAAGTCAGATTAAGCGAATCATTGTAATAAGGTTTGGATACCGGTGTAAAGAGATTTATCTAGAACCGATTATTCGAGTACTAAGAATTGCATGAGAAAAAAATGAGCATAAATTTTAATTTTTTTATTCTATTTTCCCATAGAAGAAAGACAGCTAAAGGTTGCGTAAGTTTTACAACTTCAAATGGTTAGTGTTTCTTCTTTTTTTTAAAAAAAACAAAAAATTCCATCACAAATAGTTCCAAGGTGAACTTATAATGTGGAAAGAATGTAATGTTGTTGGTGGAAGCTTATTGTCAAATTTGCCAGCTTCTGCATTTTCCATATGATCAGTTATTTATGCTTAGATCATGCTTTGCTTGTATCCCAACCACATCCCCTACACTATTAAGAATTGGAGTTTAGTTATCTAATTTTATAGTATAATATTAGTTGCTAGCAAGTGAACAAAAAACTATTTAGCGCTGAGCATGTTTCGGTTACATCAATCGAACTGAAGTAGTTTCTTTCTATCTTTAATACATATAATTTTATTTCAATTTTTATAAAAAAAAAAAATAAATCAAAAATTTTTCTGGTAAAGTTGAGATAGAACGGTGAAAAGGAGTGAGAAAATCGCTATTCCAACTCATAAATTCTGTAAATTTTATAAATTATTTCTCGAGATTACATTATCCTTGTGCAAAACAATATCTATGAAATTCTCGTTTTCATATTCAATATAAAAAAAAAATATATAAACTCATTTTTGATATTTACAAATAAATATTATATTCGTCAATCAAGTGGTGGTCTAGTTGGCTTTTTCACTTATGTGAGGATTTAGAGGTCTCAAGTTTGAGTTCTCTCGACTATTATTCCAATGAATTAAAAAAATAAATTTTATATTACAAATCCATATAATATATACATACACACAGTTTTTCATTTATTTTTAAATTAAAAAAAAAAAAGATAAGTATGGAAAGTAAAGAAGTTTGAACTCAATGTTACTAAGACCACCATTGTTTGGTTGCAATCGGATATTACAAGTAAAAGAAAATTAATCCAACCTACCAACAAACCAATCAATTAATTAAATTAAATACACAACCACTTCACTTTAAATCATAGTAGTCCCATCACATCACATACCATATATGTAATGTAGCAAAGCATAATCGGTAGAAATTGGCAACTTACAGCAACAATTCCTGCTAAACCCTAATTAAGACTCGAGCAACCAAGTCAAAACGCTTTCTGAACTCATAAATAACTCCTAATTAGGTAAGATAGTTACGTTTTTGGTGGGACACTTGAAATTTATGTGATTTATTTTGTCACACTCTCCAATTTACAGAAGACCTGTTATGACTCTCCACTCGTCAAAATGAAATAATTTTACAACGATTCAATCATAACTCTGTACTTTTACATTTTATTTTGACGAGAGACATTACTAAAATGTGAAAGTAGGATCATGATATGTCCTCTACAAATTTGAGGGTGCCACAAGACAAATTGTATAAGCTTTAAGGGCAAATTTATGCATTTTACTGTTTTTGATGACATATGTGATTGGGATTGAGGATATCTTGGGAAAACTGATTCAATCCGAAATGAAATTGAATCGACTCAATTTGATTTGATTTCAATTAAAAACCGAAGCCACTGTGATGGACCAAGTCGATTTGATTCTGTACATTTATCAATTCAATTTTTATCTTAAAATTAATTTACTCAGTTTATATTGGTCCAACTTGATTTGAATTAAATCAGTCGAATGCTTTCATCTATATATAACCTTATTCTTAAAATAAATCTTCTCAAATAAACTTTTAACGAAAATTACAAAAAAAATGATCCAATATGGTTAATTTAGTTGGTGATAGAGGAATTCTCCTATCTCATGATGCTCTTCCTCGAATCTGTGCTTCAATTTAGTGGGAAAAAAAAACATTGAGAACAATATATTTATACTTCTATACTACATATAGATTTGAAAATATGGGGAATAATGAAATTATCGATATCACTCTTGATGAGATTTGAAATATTCTAAAATAGTCTTGATTGTAACCAATTCAAAAATTACATTTTATACCAATATGTGTTTGGATGAGTGGTTCGACGCTCTTCTACTTTAACTGATGTCGATGTTTTAATCCTTATGGATGAAGCAAATACTCATTGGGAGCACTTTACTCCTTTTTGGTCCAACCCGGTGCAAACATGTTTTAGTTCTAGACCAGTGGATTCAGGATACTTGTGATTAAGACAAAAAAAAAAGAAAAATTATATTTTATTATTTGATTGGATATAATTTCTATAATAATTTTTAAATAAATACATCTAGATAATAAAAAAGAAAAAGAAAAGTATACTCTTTCTTTTCTATATAGTTGTAGGGAAAATTGAGGGTTTATTTGGCGAGGATAAAACATTTCTTTTATGTAATTTTTTTATTAATTTAACTATTTTAAATTTGCAACTTAGAAAAATAGAGAGATAAAATTAGATCCTAGCATTATTTGCTTTGTAATTTTCATTTATTGACTTGACTATAATCTTTTCTTTTTTTTTTGTCTATCAACATCAAATTTTGTTAAACTATAGCATTTTCGGTTGAGTTCTGAAAAGAGTTCTATTTTTTATAATAATTTTTTATTTTTTATTTTCTTTTCGTTACTGAATTAATTTGTAACAATTATCACAGTAATTTAGTAAGAGATTTATATCTCGGCGTCCGAATGATTAAATGTTTTAAATATTTTTTCTATTATATTCTAAATTTGTTTGACTTGAAAGAAAATATTGTTTATAAAACTAAAAAAAAAACTAGAACTATATATTTCTATTTTAAAAAATGTCAAAAGGTGGTATTTAGGGCATGGGCAATGTCAATGTCAAAGGACATGGACATAATTATTAAAATCTTCTCTGTTTATGGGTAGAATACATAAATTCATCTCTTAATTTTGTTATTTTAATTTTTATAGTATTCTTAACTTTTATTTTGACTCATCAAACACTTCAATTTATAAAACTACATTTATTAAATTCTTCGATTTTCAAATTTATTAAATACTTCAACTTGTAAAATTAGATTAATTAAACACCAATTAAAAAGTTGAAATTTATGAAAATTATTGTTTCAAAAGTCATGCCAACTAAATATCAAGTCGATAATTTACAAAACTAAGAACATATATTCTATTTTAAAAATCCTGGGTCAAAAAGTGGTATTTAGGGCATGGCAATGTCAATGTCAAAGGACATGGACATTAATTAATTAAAATCTTCTCTGTTATTGCTGGTCTTAGAATACATAAATTCATTCTTAATTTTGTTATTTAATTTTTATAAGTATTCTTAACTTTTATTTTGACTCATCAAACACTCTTCTCACATTCTACACGAGAGAGAGACTCACGTACTTGTATATATAACTATACAAGATTTTCAAAGTAGTTCTGATTAGAATACTTCAATAACCTCCTGCTCCAATTAGAATTAATTAAACACCAACTTCAACTTGTAAAATTAGATTAATTAAACACCAATTAAAAAGTTGAAATTTATGAAAATTATTGTTTCAAAAGTCATGCCAACTAAATATCAAGTCGATAATTTACAGATAAAAGCCAAAAACCCTAAAAGTTATTGATATTAATGTCTAAAGATGTATAATATTTTCAAAGTTTACAAATTCAAATACATGATAGGTCATCCGGAAAATATAAAATACCATAAAATTAAAATTATAAAATTTAGAGGTGAATTCATATATTTAAATCAGTTTGAGAGATGCCTAAAAATGGTGAAATTATGTACTCAACTCTGAACGAGGGATGCCTAACAAGGGACCTATAACAGAGTAATGTTTAATATCTTAGACCAACACCTGCCAAGTCCCAACTACCCTTAGAATCATAATTGAAGTATTTCAAATCTTTCACGCAATGAAGAATGAACTAAGCAAAAGAAAACAATATTCTTCGGGGAAAAATTCAAAGAAAAAGAAAACACTACAAGGTCATTTCAATTGTCTTTCTTGAGAAAAATCAATATTAGGATTTTATTAACCAAATTTCGATTAAAAGGACGAAAACCCTTCTCTAAAAGATCATTCATGAAACAAATTTTCACAACAACAACAAAAAAAAAAAAAAAAAAAAACCCTTCTTCTAACAAGATCATCATGAAGACGAAAACTTTCTCACAACAACAGACAAAAAACAAAACCTAACAAAAATACAATGTGACATCTCCATGAGCTCTGATAACAACACATGGATCTTTTTAAAGTAATGCGGCTAATATAAATTTTTAATTTGTGTTTTAATATGTTGGACGAGTTCTATAATTTATCCTCAAGAAGTGTATCGTTGTGTGCATAGATTGAATACCGGATATATAGTTACGCTGGTGGTCATGAAATATTCACACTCATCATGAGTGAGAAGTTTATTGAATATTTGCAGCGTAATCAAATGGAGACAACCTACTCTATATAAGATGAAGACAGACAAACCTTAATTTGGGATTGAGGAGGCAAAGAATGATGGGAAATTGAGTGATGACTTTTTTTTTTTTTTTTTTTTTTGGTACTTGTTAAGGTTTTAAGAATCTACGTTTATAAATAAGGGATTGAAGGATTAGGTCTATGGATTGAGTTGAATTTTATTTTGAGATGACTTCATTATAAAAATAAAAAAAAGAATTAAGTACATGAGAAGTAACACTGCAAGTAGCTTATATGATAAAGTGCAATACAAATTAAGCAATTGTATTTATTTTAATATAAATAAAAACTTATACTTTAAAATTATATAGATAAAAAAAAATTAAAAGAGTAGAAATATATGACGAGCATAATCAACATACAAAGCAAGCCATAAAAAAGACTAGCACTATATATAAATGTTAAAATAAGGGGAATAATGGGATTTTCAATAATACCCTTAATGAAATTTTGGATATCCTACAATAATCATAGAATTAGAAAATTACATTTTATTAGTTGCTCAGATATAATTTATAAAATTTTTTTAAAAAATAAATACATATAGATAATTGAGAATTTCAAAATTTTAAATTTTATATTTTCTAAATTTATTTTTTAATAAATACATATGACAATGAGACATTTGAAAATTTTTATATTTTATTTTGATTATAATTTAAAATATTTTATCTAGTAGAGAGATAAAAAAAGAAAAAAAAAATTTTCTATCCATAAACAAGGAGTCTTAGATAATTATGTCCGTGTCCTTTGGACATCTAATTCGCCATGCCTAAATTACCACCTTTGAATTTTTTTCAAAAAGTTACGGGAAAAATCATTTTGTCGCTTCGTTCTAAGAAAAACATTAAAGCATTTGGTGAAAAAAATGGCACTTGTTTTTTTAGGACAAAGGCATTTTTTAGATTGACCAATTTCATAACACATAGTTATCAACATAATTACCGACAATTTGATAATTAAGAATTAGTCAAGTCGTTAATTATCGATCACTACCTTCATATTGGCTACTATATTATCAACTGTTTCTATATTTATAGTAATAATTAAATTTTAAAGGCAAAATTTATTAAATTAATATTTTAGTTCATAAATAAATGTTTATTCATTTTTGAAAATATTATTTTTATATATCAAAGAGCTTGAATGGACAATTGACAAGACGATCAAAAGAGAGATACTTAAATGTTAATGGCTATTGCATGGGATTTTGATGGATTAGATCCCTTGGAACCTTTTTCGTGATTCAGCCTCCGACCGAATTTTGCAATGGGCTATTTATGATATCCCATGGCATTCCTAATTTCTTAGGATGGGGGTGTTAGGTGTTCTTTGAGTTTTTTTCTTCCTTATGTTGAACCAAAAAAAAAAAAAAAAAGAGGAAGGAGGAAGAGCAGAGGATTACGCGTGTAATGGGCTCACACTCATGAAGCCGTGAACAAGGAAGCGCAGACACCAAAAGATGACAAAAACACCAGATAACCACAGAAAAAGGAAAAAGAAAAAACAACGGCAGACAAAAAGACAACAACAAAGGCAAACGCGAAAAAACAACCAACGCAAGACCATACAATAAACACACCAACACAGAAACGCGACCCAAGCAAGCAACCAACCCAAAGACCCCCAACAAAACTACCCAACAAAACCACACCCACACCACCCCACCCAAAACAAACCACACCAAACAAGAACACAAAAAAAACAAAAACACCAACAACCAACAACCGGAAAACACACCAAAGAAAAAAACAAAGAAATGGATTATGGTGAAATAATTTCTTGATTTTTTTGGTTTTATTATCCAAGATGGTTGGTTATGTTGAATACAAATTTTGAACACTCATTTTAATGATGGAACAGATTCAATAATGGAGAACCTAATCGATAGTATAGATTGAGAGCAGAACACTTAATTTGTGGGATGAGGATAGATGATGGCATATTCGGTGTTGACTTTGATTTTTTTATTGTTTTCTTTTTCTGGTCACTTGTTAATTAGGTTATTACGATTCTACCGTTATAAATTAATGGATGATAAGGATTTAGGTCTTATGGCTTGAGTTGATTTATATTGTGAGATGATTTCATTATAAATAAAAGAGAATTAAGAGTACCTTGGAGGTAACACTGCAAGTATGTTATATGATATAAGATTGCATTATACAATATATAGTATTAAGTGGTGGTGCTGTGTGTGTGTTGAATTATGTAGTGGTTTTCGTTAGTGTGATTTGTATAACTGAATTAAAAAGTGGTTAAGTTATGATTTGATTGGATATACTTTTTAAAAAATCAATTTCAAATAGAATATGCATAATATTTTATTTAGAAGAGAGATAAAAAAAGAAAAAATATATTCATTTTTTATGGTTGTCAGAAAATTTATCAAATTGAAGATTTATTTGGAGAGGAAATATTATTTCTTTTATGTAATCTATTTTTATTACTTAATTAACTTATTTATTTATTTTAAATCTGTAACTTAATAGAGAAATAAAATATTTAAATAGACTTATTAACTTACCAATATTGGATCCTAGCATGATTTGCTTTGTAATTTTCATTTATTAACTTGGCTTTAGTCTTTTTTTTTTTTCATCAATATCAAATTTCACTAAATTATGACATTTCCAAATGAAGAAGATGTTATTTATAAAATTCAAATTAGAAATTTTTTAATATAATTTGGTTCTTATTATATATTGACTTCTAAAAAGAGTTTTATTCTTAATAATAATAATTTTTATTTTTAATTTCTTTTTCGTTATTAAATTAATTTATAACTACTATCCTTTTAATTTAGTCAAAGATTTATATTTTCCTTGCGATAAATAGATGACCTCTTAATGATTAAGCATTTCTTTAATTTTCTTGATATTTTTTCTCTTATTTTCTAAATCTATTTGACTTGAAAAAAAATAGTATTATGAAACTGGAAAAAATCGAGAACTATATATTTCTGTTATGAGTCACTTTTTGGGTTTCAAGAATTTATGTGTATGTCTATGTATTCCTTTCTTTAATTCACTAGGTAAGTAATACTACCACTATAACCAAAGTGATTATCATTATCGATTCAAATCATCTTCTCATTTCTTTTCTTTACCTAGCAGTAAAAAATAATTTATTATTATTATTGATTATAGTTGTATATAGATAAGGGCGAGCATTCGGTCAATTTGAGTAACATTTTTAATTAAAATGAATTAGCCGAAATTTTTTTTGACTTAACTGAATTTAGCCGAATTAATTTTTTAACTGAACTTAACCGAACCATTTTCGCCGAATTAATTTTGATTATTGACCGAATCAAAGTTAAAGAAAATGAAAACTTAATAAAACAAAATTTATGATTAATTGACTTAACCGAATTATTAATGACTACTTAATCAAAATAAAAATTAAAATATTTTTTATTTTTAATTTTATTATCTATTTAATCAAAATGACGTAGTTTTGAGGGTCAACTTGCAAAAAGACTAGTATATAAGTATATAACGAGCATGTCAACATGCAAAGCGTGTCATAAAAAGGACTAATATTTTTAAATGTACCAAACTCGTATGGCTTACATCTTTAGAATTGGTTAGGATATAAAAATAACTATTTTAATACTAAGTTTCAGTGAAAATTATTAAAATAAGATAAATAATACTCAATATATATCCCATGATATTATTTCTGTAGATTTGGCTTTTCATGAATAAAGAATAATTAATTAAATAAATCACTGTTGTATAACTAAATATTGTCTTGCTTGCATAAAAATTGCACTTTAAAATGGACGGTTGGATTTAAAATACAATTATTACTCCCACTGTTCCAAAATATTAATAGTTTAAGATTTTTTTATGGGTATTAAGAAAACAATTAATTCTTTTAAGGCCAAATATATAAATTCACCTCTGAAATTTATTACTTTAACCTTGTGGCACCCTCAACTTTTATTTTGGTCCATCAAACACTTCAACTTATAAAATTATACTTATTGAACACTTCAATTTTCAAATTTATTTCATTGAACACTTTGACTTGCAAAATTAGATCCATTAAGCACTCATTAAAAAGTTGGAATTTATGCATATTATTTTGCAAAAGTCATTCTAACTACATATCAAGTTGATATTTTGCAGATAAAATGCAAAACCCTAAAAATGATTGATATTAGTGTCAAACAGTGTGTAATATTACCAAAATTTACAAATTCAGGTGTATGATAGGTCATCCGTAAAGTTCAGAGTGCCACAAGATTAAAGTTGCAAAGTTCAAGGGGGAGTTTATGTGTTCAGCCATCCTCTAAATCCTAATGGAATCAAGAGTAACTTAATCAAATTACCATTCATCTCACATCATTACTTCTTCTCACACTATTAAAATACTCAAAACGACTCATATTTTGGAATAAAATTATCATCCTAAAACAATTTATTTTTTGAGATGGAGAGAGTAGATAGAAGTTATAAAAGTAAAATTACATTGAGATTAAATGAAATTTTGAATTGAATTAGGTGTGATTTGATCGTCTTTTCACTTATATAAGAAATGAAAAATCTCGAATTTTTTACCATAATAGTTTTTATCAATTTAGTGAATTAAGGAGAAAGTTATTCTTATATTGTAGCTCGGAGTGTATTTCAATTCATTTGGCATCTAAATGAATGAAAAAAAATTAAAATTCTGAATAGGGGTCGAATGTTACCATATTAGCATGGTATATTAGTAGGGGTTGAGTGTTACCATATTAGCATGGTATATCCAATCCATTGCTTACAGTACATAGTAAATGGTCTAATGTATAAATTCACCCATAAAATTTACGCGATTTGCCTTGTGATACTAAGTTTGTAGAAAATCTATAATGACCCTACATTTTCACACTTTAATTAGTAATAATTATGTCCCACTAAAATAAAATATAAAAATGCAGGATCATAATTGAACTCTATAAAATTATATTATTTTTACAAAAGACATTATTATTATTTAAATGTGAAAATGTATGATGATGGTAGGCTCTTTGTAAACTTGAAAAACAAATCTATGTACGTGGCCCATAGTACATGCATCAATTAAATTGTATAACAACACGGCTCCTACTTGAGTCGTGATGCATATACCACGCAGTATCTCTTCTTCTTCTTCCTTCCTTCTTTTTTTTTTTTTTTTTTTGCCATTGCAAAATCTCCGGGCGGAGGCTGATCCACAAAAAAGGTACCCAAGGGGATGCTAATCCACAAAATCCCATTGCAAATAGCCATTACATTTAGTATCTCTCTTTTTGATCGTCTTGTCAATTGTCATTCAAGCTCTTGATTATGAAAAATAATTTATTTTTCAAAAATAATAAACATTTTAGTTTATGACACTACAAAATATTTAAATTTATAAATATTTGCTTTTAAAATTTTATTATTATATAAAAATATAGAAACTATAGTTTGATAATAATAGTAGCCAATAATTAAGGGTGATGATCGATAATAACACTTGACTAATCTTAATTATCAATTGTCGGTAATTGATGTGTTGATAACTATGTGTTTATGAATTTGTCAACCCTGAAAAAATGCTTTGCTCCTAAAAAAACAAGTCATTTTTTCAAATGATTTAATTTTTCTTTAGAACAAGACAAAATTTTTCCTACTTTTTTTAAAAAAATGTCAAAAGGTGGTATTTAGGGCATGGGCAATGTCGATGTCAAAGGACACGGACATAATTATTAAGATCTTCTTTGTTTATGGATAGAAAATATAAATTCATCTCTTAATTTTGTTATTTTAATTTTTATAGTATTCTTAACTTTTATTTTGATCCATCAAACACTTCAATTTATAAAACTATATTTATTAAATTCTTCGATTTTCAAATTTATTAAAAACTTCAACTTGTAAAATTAGATTAATTAAACACCAATTAAAAAGTTGAAATTTATGAAAATTATTTTATTGTTTTTCAAAGTCATGCCAAATAATATCAAAGTCACGACTAAATTATCAGATAAAAGCCAAACCCCGAAAGTTTTGATATTAATGTCTAATGTCTATAAATTTTTTCAAATTTACAATTTCGATTACCAATGATAGGTATTTGTAACATATAAGAATACCATAAGATCTTAAATTATAAAATTTAGAGGTTGAAATTCATATAATTTTACGATCAGTTTGAGAGTGCTTTAAATGGTGAAATTATTGTACTTAATCTAGACGAGGGCTTGCCGCCTACAAGGGACCTATAAGAGTAGTGATTTAATATCTTTAGACCAAAACACTTGCCAGACAACTACCCTTGAATCATAATTCCGAGGTATTTCACTCTTCACGCATGGAGAATAATAAGACCAAGAACTATTTCTTTCGGGGAAAAATTCAAGAAAGAAACATTTTAGTCTTTTAACTTTTCTTTCTTGACAAAAATCAATTTAGGATTTTACTTAAACAAATTCTCCGATTAAAGACGAAACCCCTTCTCTAAAAATGATCTTCATGAAAACAAAAAAAAAAAAAAAAAAAAATGTGATCTCATGAGCTTGATAAAACACATGGATCTTTAAAGTAATCGGCTAAATTAATTTTCTGAATTTTTTTTATTTGGTTTAATTATCCAAGAATTTATTGTTCATGTTGAATACAAAAATTTTGAACCATTCATTTTAATGATGGAAACCTAACTCTATATAAGATGAAAACAGACCAAATATGAGAAGAAAACACAAAAAAGAAAACTACAAATAAAAATAATAGTGGTAAATCTAAGAACAAACATAAGAAAAAGACAATTAAAGAAAAACAAGATATAGACTGACAAATCTAAAGTTTATTCAGAAACAACCAAAAAAAAATCTAAAAGAAAATAAAGAAAATAAGGAGAAAAGACGAAGAAGAAGAAAAAGTATTCCAAAAAAAAAAAAAAAAAAAGAAGAAGAAACAAAGAAAAAAACAGAAAGACACAATCGAAAAGATAAGCGAAGGAAGGAGATCTAGCTAAAAGTCCTGATGTCTCCTTCCCAAATCTAACAATAGGTGTTTAGACAAAATAAGTTACATTCTATGAAATTGATAAAATTACATTTATAACCTCAAGTGCATCATTTTAAAAGAGATGTAAATTATTTTTTTTATTTTATTTATTAATAATAAAATTTAAACCAATTAAATAGTGGAACTTCAAATTTAATTTTCATACATTTCTTACATATTCCATCTCTATAAACCACTTTTGTAATATTCCCTCCAAACCACTTCTGTAATACTGCCTCGTACCAAATTGATAGACGCTTTTTATTTTTTATTTATTCCAAATTATAGCCCACTTACTATTTTAATAAGTTAATTAATATATTAAATCTCGATTACACACATATTTAATATTACTTTGTTAAAATTAATTTTGTTATTTTTATCAATTACTCTTTATTTTTCAATGTCATTATTTATTAACGAACACTTTAAAAATTAAAAATGTGGACCGTGGTTCAATTGGCAATACAGACGAGACATTTTATAAGATTTTTGTGCTCAATCCTCAATAAACTCATCGTCGAGGAGGGACAAAGAATCTTAATTATGACAACCTCAAGCCAGATTAGGCAGTCCCTTATAATAATGTCCGAATATCAGCGATTTACACAAAAAAAAAATTTTGAAAATGTGAATATTTACTAAATTAAGTCATTCTCAATGCATATTAACCGGCCTTAGATAATTAATTAATTTTGATTGATGTAAAAAGTCAATAATAGATATATCTCATATAAAAGTAAGACTATAAATAGAAAAATACATGCAAATTTACATTTCTAACTAAAATAACTGTTTTTTTTTTTCTTGTGAAATATAAAATATGCCTCAATGTTTTTTTTTTATTATTATTCTTGTGAAATAGAAAATGTAACTATCGGAAGTAACAAATTAGATGCAATAAAACATACATCGATTCCATTGCACATGGAGTAAGCCGTTGGGATAGTGTAGTATGATAAATGCAATTTAATGCCATACATATCTAATTTCAGAGGATAAAGCCCATGGAAATTAACTCTCAATCGTAGCTAAAAAATTAAGAATTACAAATCACTATATTTTAGCTTCTTGATACAAATACAAATTAAATTAATATTCCCTTTGTCCCTTTTTATTTATTATCTCAAAATGTTTGCGAATTTCCAAATTTATGCATCTAAACAATACTTTTTCGATAATAAATTTTATAGTTATTCATTAAATAAAAGACTTTTATTAATATTTTAATGAATTAAAGTGAAAAGAATAAAATAATTTTTATTGACTAAATCTTTATTATAAATATTTTGTCAAGCCATACAAACAAAATAAAAAAAAAAAAAAAAAAAAAAAAAAAAAAAAAAAAAAAAGAACTCATTTCTCATCTTATATCCAATACATCCTCTCAATGAAGTAGAATACACCACACCATTACATCATACATCCAAATCAATTTTGTTCTTGTTTGATGATACAAGTAAAAAAATTAACAAAAAGGGGAAAAATCAGAATTTTACTTTTACACTTTCTTTTGCAAGTGAAATAATAGCTTCAAAAAAACGAGCTATTATTTTCCTCGATGGGTCATGCAACCATTGATTGCAAGTAATATAGGTTTACATCAAGATTCGGAGCACAGCAAGACCAACAGCAGATATGGAGACAAGGGTACCTATGCAGTACTTTATCACATCATATTTTGCACCTTCCAATTGGGCTCTTAATGCATGAATTTCCTGAATTATGTTTTAGAAAACCAAAAATGTCAATAATGCAATCACCTATATTTCACAATATCCCAATTTCACTCGCAACTCACCCTGTCAAGTTTGTTCGTAAGGTTAGATGTTTCAGCATTCTGATTTGCCAGCTCATCCCGAATCCTCCTGCATTCGGTAGAAAACCACAGGTCAAAACACCGAGTCAGTGATTAGATTTCAGAAATACCATATTGGTAGTCCGTCGCTTTCCTTACCCTCTTTCAAGATTCAAATCTAATCGTTGTCCAGCAGTCACTTTGTCAATTTCATGCCTGCAGCATAACAATTGGCTTAGCAATGTTAATGTCCTGACATATGAAACTGAAACGCAAATGGTACTAACAAATAGGCATAACTTGAGAGTGGTAACTCTAAATCAAACCTCAATTCACTGCGCATCTTCTCAATATCATTCCGAAGCTTTTCAGTCTCATGTTGCAACAAAGAAAAATGATGTTCCTGTAAATATTTTTCAGATAATTTTAGAGAACCATATATTGGAAATTTAATTAGTCTATTACGCTCTATATCACAAGAATTGTTGAGATCTGATAACAAAACATGCCCATACATAGTGGAAGTATACTGTTTTCTTCCTTATATTTGTTTCGAGGAGAATGTTCAAATCAAAATGAAAAGGCTAAAAGAAGTAGCATGTAGTTTAGTGCACTGACAATTTATGTCTTGCATCAGCATATACCTCATTTTTTCTGCCATTACCACTTCATTGATTTTTGCTGATGTGCTAACATGAATCAAATAATATGTTTTACTTAAAACAGCATCCACATTAGATAAAAAATGTGTTCGTAATTAGAATATAAATAAGTGAACGACAAAAGGAAAATAAAAAATAATATTTTCAAACGGAAAATATTCTTCCTCTCCATAATCCGCATTTGAACCCATTCATTCTCTCATCACAACTAAGAAAACCCCAAAAGATGTGATCTGCCATGGATCACAACTATGAATCATTCAGCCACCTCACCACTTATTTTCCCTTGATCTCTCCTCCTCTCTCGATCCCAACCCAAAAGAAAGCCTGAATTTTATTCTTTACAGCCCCCTCATCCTTTATTAGCCACTAACACAATAGACCTGGTTCTGCTTCTCTTTCTTTAAGTTCAATTTAATCTTTTATTCTACATATTATCCTCCAAAACTTCAATTTTCTCCATTCCTCAATCACTGACATGTGGCCTTATAGATTCTCACCTTCTATTTACTGCTGGACTCATAATATTGACTTTATTGCTACTCTGCATCTACAAGTAATTGCCAAAAGAAGTGTTACACCATGGCTTTTATTTTCTATCAAATATCAGTCAACTCAAACAGGTCCCGACACAAAAGGTGATCAAATTGCTTGACGGACTCATCTGTAGTTAATTTATGATATTCATACATATTTATTTGGTCATGAAACCATATTATTATATGGTTATTTAAAAGAAAAGAGTCATCATCTGCTGGGTGTTTGATCTTTTTGAGTTTTAAGACCTCAATAACCGAGTAAGAAGAGACTGGATGAACAGTTTCTTGTTAGCTTTATAACATTTTTATTTTTCTTTCATCATTAAGTATTAGTTTCCATAAATACTAATTCTTTTTTAAAGAAAATTTGTTGTTTCATCTCATACAGGTGTAACTATTCTAAGTTGCAACTAACATATTTGGAAAAAATTATTATTTAATCCATGTCAGTGCCATATCAACACAATGTACTATAGTTTTGACAATAGAAATAATAAATGCGAAAGAGACGATAAACACACACGTGACTTTATGTGTCAATGAACTATACCACAAGGTCACTTTTTGAACTTTTCCCTTACAAGATAAGCTATGCCAGACTTCTCTTTCATTCTTCATCATGTGGTCTCAAAAGAGAAGCCTTTACCAATAATTCTTCCATTTTTACCCAAACTATTCCTAGAGCCAAAAATTCAGAGCAATTGTCATAGTTTCATAAAGCAGTACATAAGGAAAAAAAAACAATATATAGCAAGTAGAAAAATATGCAATTTTTTTTTTCTTGGCAGTTTTCTCAACCTTCTTTCACTTTTCCTTTTTGTACGAGTGCAATTAAAAGCATATTAACACCACATAATAGCTGCATGGAGGCTGATCTAGCAGAAGTGCTTTTACACACCCATAAACCCCCCAAACTCCCTGCATGGGCAGCTCCTCTCACTCTTGCAGACTAAATATGCAACCAGCTGCTTCCTCTCTTTCCCTCCCCTCAACATTCAGTCTCTCTCCTCAAAAAAAATTCATTCGAAGACCCCATCCCAACTTCTAAGCACCTAAACATACTTTTACCATGATTTCAAGCATCAACTTGTAAATACCGAGCAGTTTACCACAAAAGAGAAGACTCTAAGATCAATAGCTAATAAGACAACCTTTATACAGAAAAAACAAGAACTTAATAACAACTTCAAAATCACTGGCTAATAAGAATACACATGCAGAAATCACTAGCGAATTAATGGGAGACATAGAACGTTTCAATTTAAGAACAAATATTGATGAGAATCCCACATTGGTTAGCTAGGAAGGATCCTCGCTGTTAATAAGTTGAGGGGTAGACCTCACTTTATGAGCTAGCTTGGGAGCTGAGTTAGGCTTCTCATACTTAAGTTGGTATTAGAGCAAGCCCAGTCTGGTCAATTGTGGGCTCATCGACGGTTCTTGTGCAAGTGCGCAGTGAGTTGGGCTTCTCTAAGCAATGCATCCATTGTAATAGTCATAAGGAAACATAACAGAGAAACTTTTTTTTAAAAAAAATGAAGAAGAAGAAGAAAGGATGAGACAGAGAGAGAGGATGGAAGAGAGGAAACAAATATTAGGGAAATAAGGAGGAAGGGATACTACTTCTATTGCAGCAAGAAAGCATTACAAGTTCAAAATTACTAAACTGTTCAAGTGAAATATTGCAAATGGTTCATAGCTAGAGTCTTAAGTTAGGCTGCAATAGTTTAGAGCTTCACACATGATTAGCTATTGCCTATTGGAGCAATATAAAGCAATTCTTTTCACTCGAAAGCTTGTAATTGTAAAGCATGAGATCAAGAGTGAAATAAGTATAATTCATCACCTAAAAAACACCTTGGACTCAAAAGATTTAGAACATGTGGTCATTATCAAGTACATCTGCAAAATGCCATTTTCTTTCCTCCATAATTTGATGAATACTATCCTTCATCTTCCTCCCTTATTTTGTTTTTTCTCCTTCCCAAAGATACACTTAGAGACGCAGTTCTTCATCCCGTATTTTTTTTTTTCTACTTTAGTTTCCCCCAATTCTACCATCTTTACTCTTCCCTTGCTTTAACTCTAAATTCTTTCCTCTTCCATTCACCAATGTCTCCTTTCATTATTATTATTTTTTTTTTCCAATCGAATTCTAAGAAACCTAGAATATTGTGTCCCTCACTCATAAGGACCCTATTCAACAAGGTTCTATGCATGCTTTGGCTTAGAGTAATTCAAGAAGTTTTCAAACGAAAATGCAAATTGAAATCTGAAACAATTTAACTTCAGAAATTTTCAAACTGCAAATTGAAGTTTTCAAGGTCCTTAGCAAATTGTAATCAATAAAATTTTCAAACAGAAGGGACCAATTTAACTAGAGAAAACAATAATAAGACACTATTGATTTGGTGGGTTGTGTGTGTGTGTGTGTGTGTGTGTGTGTGTGTGTGTGTGTGTAATCTAAAACAAGCATATCCAATATACTTCAACAATATCAAATACCACCCAAAATATACATATATCTAAAAATTCTAAAAGAATTAGGTTTCTTTATGTCCTAGGTTTTAATGCATTATACATACTTTTACAACTAAATGAGGATAGGTTAGTAAAATAGTTTTATATATAACAATTCACAGCGCAATTTGGTCCCATTTTCTTTTTTCTTCATGAACCAAACCAGGCTGAATTGTTTCAATACCAAATGAGCGAAATTGTCTAATTCAATACAGCACGCATTGGTTTGACAGTTTGAAACTAAATACCAGAAGGGGATTGCATTCTCTCTGTACTTGATCTCTAATTCTTTGATTTTCCAATATTTCTCCTTAAGCCTAGTGCTGTATCAATATTTAAGTAGACATGGTTCTAAGCAATTTGATCAGGTTTATTCTTCTTTAACGCATTTCAGAAGAAGGCCAATGAAGAGAAATGAGCCCCATCATTTCCCACCCTATCCCCACATACATAGCAGCCTTCACAATCAATAAACAGGGCTACAATTCCTGATAAGAATGACAAACATAAAATTGAATGTATATCCCTGGGGCTTAGATTCCCTTCCTTATACCAAGATTGCTTGAGTTGAATTAGTTGAGTTTAGTACTAACAAATATAAGAGAGAAGCTGCTTTTTAGTTTGAAAGACAATAAAGTCGGTTGCCAAGTAGGGTAGGCTTTGGGCTTGCTCACCCTACACCAAAATGAAATAGCATAGCCTCCTAAAGAAAGCCTCCAAAAATAGTATTCAGGAAGCTAAGGTTACAAAGCAAGTTGTACACAGGAGTCTGACTTCAACATGTTGTTAAGCATATTAATTTTCCTCTCTTTGTGAAAAAAGGTTGAGCTTCTTCTCTTTCTTTGTTTCCTAGACATGAGAAATCCTACCCTTCTCATTATCAAGGCCGACTCACTTCTTGAGAAGGTCAGCATAGAAAGGACTTGGATAAAGAGGCAGAAGTGACAACAAAGAAAATATTCTTCACAATAGCAGGTATAACTGACTATATAGGACACCAAAATATTATCTACGATAACTGCTGCATCCATACTTAATCGATGTATATAATACCAAATTAATATTTCTCAGCTCTAATGACAACGGAAGTAACTCATAATTTATGAAGACTAATTACAACAGTTCCATTAACTAATTTTAAGTGAACCTTCACCTTGGACTGCCAACTGATTTTTAGTACTTGGTATGAATGGTCATTCCTTGAACCATAAATTTCAATTTGATATATTTTGCAAAAAACAACATCTTAAATCAATTATATACATGATGAAATCTAGAATAATTTAATTGAGAATCCAAGATATTTCAATTGCAGGCTTGCAGCTAAATACCCAACAGTAATAGTATTAAAATGGAATCCAAAAACCAAAACCAGTCATACCTGCGAATTCTGGACTTCAGATTTGAATTTGGACAAATTGGTATCTTGAATCATTTCATTCTGCCAACAAGCCAGACCCAAAAATTGAAAAATCAGAATAACATATTAAAACTTGCCTATACCCATAGTTTATTGAAAATGTTAAGACTTCAATAAAATTGAGCTAACTTGGAAAATTAAGCAATCAAATAAAGAACCTTACTTTTTGCATCTCTGCCTTTGATACAACCGACTGAGACACATTTTCCAAGCTGTCATTCAAAACTTCAGTTATGGCAGCTGTTATCGCCTCAGCATGCTTTGAGGGCAAGCCCTCTGCCTCCAATCTTCTGACCTAACCAGCAATCCAGTAACTTTAAATCAAATAAACTTCCATACAATCACACTCCAAGAACAAAAGAAACCAAAAATTTGCATTTCTGAAATTAATTGAAACAAAAAAAGGGGCGATAATTACAAGGGCTAACGTGTCAACAAGAAACACTCGCTTTCCGTTGCTTTTGACAAGCTGAGAAATCTGCCTAAATCGAGGAATCGAAGCAAAGGAATTGGAATTACAATCGAACGAAACACCAAATCCTCGATATCTTCCGAAAATGATTCCCGAATTGGTCCCAAATTGACGGACCCGCCTACAAACCGCAAAAGCGGACATTCGATAATTTGAAACAGGAAAATTAGACAAATTTCAAAGGATTCTTCAAATTGTCCTTCAAATCTCAACAATTCTTCAGAAAAACAAATAAAAATCAAATGAAGGAAGACAAAATTTGAAGCTTTCAAAAGGGAAAAAATAGAGTTGAATTGGGAACCCTAAAATAGAATTAAAGGCTATCGCTTGTTCTTGTTGTTAATTATAGTGATTGACTGGCAGCAATTGGAAGCGAGAAAGAGAGATAGAGATTTCGCGGTTGCTTCCTCGGGAATTTGAATGAATGTGAAACGTGCGTGTTCATTTATTTTATAGCTCTGTCTAAAAAAGCACTCTTACGTTCTACTAATTTTTTTCATTTTTGCTAAATCGTTGTCCTAGTTTCACTTTTTTAAGAGAATATTTTTAAAACTTTAGTATATTTTACTCTTATTTAATAAGATAGTAATATCTCCGTGCTATATACATTTAAGAAAAATAAATAGCGATTTATAAATTGAATTAAATTCTATATAAATATTAATATTTTAACCATGATTACTAACTAACTATTACATTCACTTAATATTTTAACTATGATTATTAATTAACTATTACATTCACGTTAATGTCAATATGAAGTCAAGTTTTAATATTACAAAAATTTAGATAATATAAGAAAAAATTTATAATTAATATTTAACATTATATAAAAAAATAAGAAACTAATATTTTTATTTTTATTTACATTGATTTTTGTTTACTCCAGTTTCCTTTACTATTTTTATATTAATTAAATAATATATTAAAAAAATAAAGAAACTAATATTTTATTTTTATTTACATTGATTTTTGTTTACTCCAGTTTCCTTAACTATTTTTATATTAACTATTTTTATATTAATTAAATAATTACAAAATATAATTAAGGTATTAAGTTAAATTAAATTGATATTTCGTCCATTTTTTATCAAAAAGAGAAAAAAAATATGATATATTGTTAAAAGGATAAGTGAAATTTTTTTTTTTTTTTAAGAAGAAATCAAACTAAAAATTTTATTAATTGAAACTGTATATAGATATGAGATACAAATTGATGTGTTTCTATATTTTTGTATATGAAATCTAATAATAAACCACTTATATAAGAATAAAAAAAGGCAATCTTGATTTAAAGTATTTGATCGAGTTGATAGAGTATAATATTTATGACATAGGCGATCGCTTGCTTCACTTGGTAGCTATTCATGGCCAATATACTTCATGGTCTTTCTACAAATCCGATTTGATTACCTTCAAAATTCTTCCTTCTATTGGAGATGAGATCTGCATTTCTTTCTCATAATTATCCAAATAATAAAAGACGCTAGACAAAATCATCATAATGGCGATAACTAAATTCTATATAAATATTAATATTTTAACCATGATTACTAACTAACTATTACATTCACTTAATATTTTAACTATGATTATTAATTAACTATTACATTCACGTTAATGTCAATATGAAGTCAAGTTTTAATATTACAAAAATTTAGATAATATAAGAAAAAATTTATAATTAATATTTAACATTATATAAAAAAATAAGAAACTAATATTTTTATTTTTATTTACATTGATTTTTGTTTACTCCAGTTTCCTTTACTATTTTTATATTAATTAAATAATATTAAATAATTACAAAATATAATTAAGGTATTTACTATTTTTATATTAATTAAATAATTACAAAATATAATTAAGGTATTAAGTTAAATTAAATTGATATTTCGTCCATTTTTTATCAAAAAGAGAAAAAAAAAATATGATATATTGTTAAAAGGATAAGTGATATTTTTTTTTTTAAAGAAAAAATCAAACTAAAAATTTTATTAATTGAAACTATATATAGATATGAGATACAAATTGATGATATTTGAGCGACAGTAACTCAGATCTATAAACAGATCTGAAGATTATTTGCAAAAAAATAAATAAATAAGGGAAATGGGTGACCACCGGTGAGAGCTCACCAGTGGCCCCCTATGGAAGAAGAAAAGAGAACTTTTAGGTTTTAGGTATTGAGAGAGAGATAGAGAGAGATGGAGAGCACCACAAAATTTCAAAAGGATAATTAAGTGACGTTAAAATGATAAAATATCAATAATAATTTTTTTTCCTCAATAATTTTGCCATTTCAAACAAAGAAAAATAAATTTATTTTCTTTCCTTCATCATTATCCAAATACAAGGTTGTAGAATAATTACGAAAAGAAAATTAATAATTCCACATTATTTCCCTTCATTATTTTCCTCCCTCTCATTTTCCAAACAAAGTGTTCATTTTTATATGTAAAATATTAATTTGATGTGCGTTACTATAATTTTTCAAACAATAATTTTCATACTTTAGAATCGAAGTGTTCGATGTATCAAAATAAAAGTTGAAGGCATTGTAATGTTAAAGTAACAAAGTTCAAGGATGAATTTTGTATTCCACCATTAGCTAATTCATAACTTTGATTGCCTTAATTATTGTATTAAAAATTAAATTAAATTTTGGAGGATTTCAAGGATAACTTAGCACAATAAGTCATTTAATTATAATAGAAAATGATGCATATCTAATTATAATTTTTGCTTAGTCATGATATTTCAAGCATAACATGCTACTTGATCATGTCTTAGCTAGTTCTTTTTTCTTTCTTATTATACTAAAAGTTTTCCCTCCGTCCCATTTTGTTTGCATGGTTTGACAAAACATACATATTATGAATTTAGTCAACAAAAGTTATTTTGTCCTTTTTTACCTTTAACTCATTAAAATATTAATAAAAGTCCTTCGTTTAATGAAAAATTATAAAAGTTATTATGGAAAAAATAATTATTTACATGTCTAAATTTAGAAACCTTACAAATATTTTGGAACATCCAAAAAAGGAATAAAAAGCAAACAAATACGATGAAAGGAGTAGAATAATATAAATTAATTTAATAATTAATATAATGATATAGTAAGAAAAAATTACGTAAAATTATAATTTAACTATATTAATTGCATTTGCATACTAAGGTATTGTCCAATAGTAAGTATATGTTGGCCCAAGGGTTAATTTTATCCTAAGATTTTCATGATTATGCAAAATAAATAAATTTAATATTATTGTATGTTCTAAAGTTATTTTATGCAGAATTTTTATATTGAAGTTATTGAAAAAATCAAGCTCCTATAATTTAAGATTTTTTATTAAAGACCATGAAGATTATTGAAGATCTTTTAGTGGTTAGTATTTTTTTTTTAAATCTTAGAAAATATTGTAGGATTGAGAGAATATTCCTTTATAAGCACAAAAATATTTTTATCTCTCTTAAAAATCATTTTAAGATATTTTCGAAGTTGCCTTAAAAAGAAAAGCTCAAATCATTCTTTTTATTACGCCTGCCTAAATTGAAAAAATTTTGGCAAAAATAATTTTTGGCAACTAATAAATGAGTAGTTGTAAAAGATTCCTCTGCATTATCTTTTTATTTTTTGAATGTTAAAGATACTCATTAAAACAAAAATTCAATGTCTTTTATAACGGGATTAATTTTTCTTATAAAAATAGTTTTTCTCTTTCGAAAGTGAGTGATTTTTGCAAGAGTAAGAGTCTATTGTTCAATGTTTTAAATCTCTTAAACCTCTTTGTTCGACCATCTTTTATTTCTTTTCATCTATATTCTTCAAGAAATATTTTTAAGAAAAAAGAAATCTGATAACTGTGAACCCCTTTCCCCAAAAGCACATAGGCATGTGATGCATATGACAAAAGAAAGAAATGCACGTGAGTGTGTGAGTCGCCACCTTGTTTAATTTGAGTGAGTGTGTGAGTCGCCACCTTGTTTAATTATTTTAGGGTAAACTAGGAAAAAAACCTGAATGACTCCATTTTTAATTAACCTAGTTACTAGATTAATTATCCCAATGATTAAGGCACAATCTACGAAATCGAGGTGGATCCCGAGACTATGTCATGCTGATAAACTAACCGATGAATGAGTGTTTTGCAAGGGTGAATGATGGATCAATGAAATGTTTAAGTGATTTCGACTTGCCACCCGGGGTGAAATCCCGAACGTGCCTACGTACTTCCATTTGAATGGAAGATCAAAGTCAACTTCGATAGGCCTTCTTTGAAGGGCTTTGAAGGGGTATGCTTAATGCATGAGTGTGTTATGCTTTGTGCATGGAGTGTTGTATATGCTTTGGTGCATGAGTGTGTATGCTTTGGTGCATTTGAGTGTAGTATGCTTTGTGCAATTTTGTGTGTATGCTTTGTGCATGCAGTGTGTGTATGCTTGTGCATTTTGTGTGTATGCTTGTGCATGATTGTGTGTATCTTTGTGCATTTTTGTTTAGCCATTTCGCCAAAGATTTTGCCAAAGGATCGATTGATTCGATTAGGCGTTCGTCGCCAAAAAGTTGGTTTTAAGGCATTTGTGCCAAAAATGGTTGTCGGGCGATTTGTTGCCAAAATTGATATTTGGGCTTATTATTGCCAAAATTGATGTTTGGGCTTATTATTGTCGAAATTGATTTGTCGAGCGATTTATCGCCAAAATGATTGATTTTAAGGCTTTGAGCCGAAAATGGTTGATTTTAAGGCATTTCGCCGAAATGAGTTGATTTAGGCAATTTGTTTGCCAAAAGTGTTGATTGGGTGATTGTCGCCGAAATTGATTGATTTAAGGCCTTTATTTAAGACATTTTGCAAATAGATTGATTTGTAAGCGATTTGTCCGGCTAAAAATGTGATTTTGGGCCTTTGTGCTCGAAATGTGTTGTTTTAGGCAATTAGTTTGCTCAAATATGTGCGATTTAGGCTTTTAATGCCAGCGATTATCGATTAATTCGGGCGTTCGCAGCAATCACAATTATTGTCGAGAAAGGATTGATAAGGCTTTTTGAGCCGACAGATTATTTAGATTAATGTGGACTTAAGCCAAGATGTATTCGAAATAAGGCAATTGAACCTGTACCTATTAATTAACTAGGCTCTTTTCAGCCAATATGTGTCGGACAGTTTTAAGCTTTAGATACCCACGATTTTGATTAACCCGGGCATTTTAAGCTTAATCAAGATTAATTTAAGGCAGTTTATTTACAAAATAAATAATGACGTGGTGCAACTTTATGGCAATTGAGAATTATTAAGAGTAAAGAGAATATGCAATGAAGTGCTAAAGATGTAAATGGCAGGGGTTTTGTTACATATCTGATTTTAATCGACGAACCGGCTTCTTATTCACAGATTTAAGCTCCTCACTTAGGAATAGTTAATTAATTTTAATTTGTTTGTTTTAATGTCGAAATATACAATTAAAAACGCATAAAAATAAATTATAATGCAAAAAGCGGTAAAGAAAATGCAAGGAGCGGGAGAGGGAGAGAGGATTCGTGCCGTCAACACGACAGGGGTACCAGAATAATGGCTTGAAATGGTCCTATTTATAACGTCATTTTCGGGTCCAGGCGTAGTGCTGCCTGGCTTGGCGGCAGCTGCCGCCCAAGAGGCTGGGCGGCGGTGCGCCTGGGAGTGGTCGGCAGCTGCCGCGCTGTCGGTGGCGGAGGCCCCGCCCACGCTGGGCGGGGGGTGCCGCCTGGGAGCGCGCATGCTGCCCGCCCGTCCGGCTGGGGGCGCAGGTGCCCCGCCCAGGGCGGTGGGCGGCAGTGCCGCCTGTGCTTGGCCGGCAGGTGCCCGCCGGGTCCACGGGCGATGCCGCCGGAGGCCGGCATGCGGCCCTTTCGGGCCTTTTCACTCCGAAGGAGCTTTCGGGATTTTTTACTGTAGCAAGGTCCAAAATGTTGAGTGTATGCCCAGTTGCCCCCCACTTGGCTAATCATAAAAATGATTTATGAGAGCCAGTGGCCGCCTGAAGGAGCAATTTTGAAGGCGAATACGTCGGACTTGGCCAAATTGGGATTTTGTGGGCCTTGGGCTGAGTTGTGAATTTTCGGACCTAGGCCGAGTTTTGAATTTCGGGCCTTGGCCCGAATGTGAATTTCCAGCCTCTGCGGCGAAGTGAATTTTTCGGGCCTCTGCGGCCTGATGTGATTTTTCGTGCTGCTGTGGCCTGAGGTGAATTTTTCGGGCTCTGGCCTGAATTTATTTTTCGGGCCTCTTGGGGCCTGATTGTGATTCTTCGGTCCACTTTGGCGGAATTGTGATCTTCGGCCACTTCGCTCGAATGTGATCTTCGGGTCTCTGGGCCTGAATTGTGATCTTTCGGCCATTTGGGCCTGAATGTGAATTCTTCGGGCCACTTTGGCCGAATGTGATTCTTCGGGCCCTGATGGCCTGATATGTGATGTTTCGGCCTCTTGGGGCCGAATGTGATTTTTCGGGCCCCCTGGGGCCTGAGATTGTGATTTTCGGGCTCTTGGGGCATGGAGATGTGTAATTGTTTTTCGGCCCGGGCCTGAATGTGAAGTTTTTTCGGGCCCCCTGGGGCTGAATGTGATTTCTTCGGGCCCCTGGGCCTGAATGTGATTTTCGGGCTCTTGGGGCCTGGATGTGATTTTTTTTCGGGCCTCTGGGCCTGATGTGATTTTTCGGGCCTCTGGGCCTGATTGTGATTTTCGGGCCACTTTGGCTGAATGTTTGATCTTAGGGCCACTTTGGCCTGAATTGATATTCGAGCCTCTGTGCTGATGTGAAGTTTCGGGCTTTGGGGCTGAATGTGAATCTTCGGGCACTTTGGCCTGAAATGTGATTTTTTGGGCCTCTGCGCCTGAATGTGATTTCGGCCTCTGTGGCCTGAAATTGGTGATTTTCGGCCTCTGGGGCCTATTGTGATTTCGGGCCACTTTGGCCTGATTGTGAAATTTTGTCGGGCCACTTTGGCTGAAATGAATCTCTTCGGGCCACTTTGGCCTGAATGTGATTCTTCGGGCCTCTGCGGCTGAAGGCTGATGGTGTCGGCCGTGCTGTGGCCTGAGATTGTTGTTTTGTCGGC
Organism: Jatropha curcas; assembly: GCF_014843425.1. The sequence continues at coordinate 114,984 of NW_023591748.1, read as the reverse complement.
TCTGGGGCCGAAATTGATGTAGTTGCGGCGCCGTCTGTGCCTGAGAGGTGATTTGGTCGGCCCCTCTGGGCCGTAAGATGTTTTGATTTCCGGGCTCTGTGGCCTGAGATGGTCAGTTTTTCGGGCCGGGATTGTGGTCTCTGATTTATTCGTGAATTTTCTCGGAGCCTCTTGCCTTAAATGTGCATTTTTTCGGGCCTTTGGGGCCATGACTGGTGATTTTTTCGGGCCGTGCGTGGGGCCTGATTGTGATTCTTTCCTGGGCCACTTTGGGCCTGATTGTGATTTGTTTCGGGCCACTTTTGGGCCCTGAATGTGATTCTTTCGGGCCACCTGGGTGCTCTGTATGTGATTCTTCGGCCACTGGGGCCTTGATTGTGAATTTGTGGGGCCGTTGTTGTCATTATTCGGCGGCGCTGCGCCCGTGGTTATTCGGTGGCATTGTCGGCGGCTGCTGCCGCCCTTATTCGGTGCATTTTCGTTCTCTTTGAATAAATAAACGGCTGCTTCGTTTGGTTTGGGCAACCACTCTTTTCGTCTTTTCTCTTCTCCTTTTGTTCTTGTTGCTTTAAAGAATGAATCTTCTTTCCAATCACAGCAATCGCCAACAGCTGACTATGGAGTCTCCTCCAAAGTGAGAAAAGACTTCAAAATTTGGGGGAGGTAATGGGTCTTTCTCGCCCTATCGGTAGTCTCTCAGGGGGTAAGTTAATCGACTGGAATTTTTTTATTGGGCCTGCATTCCGCGTTGGGATCCAGAGGCCATGTTTTCCGGTTCCGGAGCTATGAATGGAGGAGATGTGCCCCTTTTTGGGATGTTCCTGTGCTATTACGCGGTGTGATCCATGCCCCTGTCAGCGCATGAGGTCAAAGTCGATATGCTTCGGTCATTTGAAAGTTGTATTTCAATTCAGCCGGCCACAAGCTAGGCGTATGATTGGTTGACAAGACCAGAGGCAATTCTGCTGGCTCCTGTTGATGAATTTTTCAGAATGGTCCGTTCAGATGACCCAGACCGATGAGCTGAGGATGCGGGCCTTGGTTTTTTGCTTTATTAGCTGGTTTCGTTGTTTAACCCAGGACCCGGGCTGTTCGGGGACCTTGCCGACTGCTGATCCATTGGTTTCCGGCACAGATGGAAGGACCATGGGTTTGCATTGGTGGCATTGTGCTGGCAGAAACCAACTATCAAGGAAGCCTGACCGAGCTGCTCTAGCTTCGAGGACTGACATTTCCCCGATTATGACTCCAGCGTCATGTTCTCTCATCTTTTTTTGTTTTTTTTTGTTCATCCCCTTCTGGTGAAATAAGTACAGGATCGATTACGCGCAGGTTTCTGGTTGAAGGACCACCTTCAAGTGGTTGCTGTCCACCCGTTTTGCCTTACAACCTTCTCAGTATCGTATGCGGAGGATTCCTGAGTCACATCCCGTCTTGCTGAGCCATGGACTTTCAATGCTAAATGAATTCGGGTCCAACATGTAGGTGCACGTGGTTCGTACGCTTGGTATGATATCAAACGGTTTATTCAGGTGTAGCTTCCCGCCATACTCCAGGTTTACGCTGTTGGGCTTAGACACATTGCAACTGGTACTTGTGCTCGCGCGTTCTGAGACAGATGGGATAGAGTCAGACCTGTTCCGACATGGATGATTCTCCTAGCTGATTCACATCACTCCGGGAGTTACTCGACTGCCGTCCTTAGGGCCTGCGGTTTAGGGACTACATGATGGTTAGACCTTCACCTAAATCCTGCTGGTATTCAGACCTCTTCCTACGAGAGTACCGGTTGGGTCTTATGACCATTGTCTGGCAGTTGAGAAGCTGAGGAGGAACCGTCATCTGCTGAGTGCACTTGAGGGTTGGACTTAGGCTGACGCTGGGATGGGATTAGGATGGAATGGGAAGGATTGTTTTGGCTCCTCGGACAGAGCGAAGGCGGGGGAGAGTTTAGCGGCTAGGGATGACTCAGAGGACATTGCCCCCAGCGGAGGCGACGGGCCCACTTTGAACTCCTATGGGTTTTTTTGGATTTTTTTTTTTTTGTTTTTGACTCTTTTCGGTGATTTGTGGCTTTGGACTTCTGGATTGTATGTTTTATTTGGACGTGACCTCTACTTTCTGTTAGTTTGCCGCTGATTTTACGACTGTTTGCCTTTTATTGTTTTTTGGGCATGCCACTTGATCTTCTAAGCTTCAAGCACCTTCAACTTTTTATTTATTTAAGCTCTAATTTTTTGCCTAGAGTCCCCCTTTTCGGTTTTTCAACTTAGCGAGCTACCCATCTTTTTGCCTAAGCCGCCCTTTTCGGGTTTTCAACTTACGCGGGCCCCAATTTTTTGCCTAAGCCGCCCTTTTGGGTTTTCGACTTAGCGGTTTTTTTTTTTATATATAATTTTTGTTTTAAGTTTATTTTTTTTATTATTAGGCAATAGAAGAAAGAGATGAAGATGATGATTTTATTTAATGTTTAGACCGTGGCCCAAACAGGCTGCCTTACTATATCTCCGGATACATAATTTTTCCTAGCTTTTTTTTTTTTTTTGAAGAGAAAATCAAGCTAATGTATGTTGCATTTTACTTATGGACAATCTTATACAAAAATATCTCTTTAACTGATCTAATTGCATGGATCTTGCAAATTCTATGAATCACCCATCCAAATGCAGTCAAGATGATGGCTTTCCGCGGACAATTGGCTTTCTCTCAAACACATTAGGGGCCAGACTCCACATGAGGACTGAAACTTTCCACGTGGATCTTGAATTGGCCTGTCTAATTTTCTTTCAGAACACCAAGCTTCTTCGAGTTTTCTCGGTCTTTGAGCCTTTCCTTGGTTTAAAAATGTCGTCGCATTCTTCTCTGGTAGACTTGAGTTTTTGCGTGGATTGCTTGCAACCCTGTTGTTCATCGCACTACCAAGTTGCAAAATGAGTAAATTCCTTCCCGCCGCCAATTCTGCTTGCTGATTGGGCTCATCCTGGATAATCCTTGCGACGACCACTTCCAGCTCATAGGCAATGCTCTTCCATACCGTATAGCCAACGATACGAGTTGCTCGGTGGGCCGTTCTAGATCGAAGTCCTGATATCCCCATAAGGATTTGAAAATAGCTGTTACATGCCAAGCTTTATTGCTTTTAACTGTCTTCGCAAAAATGACTTTTAAGCGCTTTTTGCCATGCTTCTACAGCCCATCGTTTGTGGAGCGATAGGGTCTGAGGAATTTATGGTGCTCGAATTTTCCGTTTCTTTCAACAAATTAGAAAAATTTCTCTGAAAGTGAGACCCGTTTTCATCCGTAATGATCTCGAAATGGTTGTTTTCCGTACCGCAAAGATGTTAGTAGCGAACAAACTGTTGCTGCTCTTGGCATTTAAAGCCCGAATAAGAGGTCTGCTATCGATCCTTTAAGTGAAATAATTCTAACAAGCAACCAGGATGAATTTGATGAAACCGTTTAAGAGACGTTCTGGGTGGGATTGTTTTCCGATCACATCTAACATGCCTCCAGTTGCGAAAAGGCAGGGTGAGGTGATAGGATTCAAATTGACTGGATGCTGCTTTTGCAGCTTAAGCGAAAATTTTGAACTTCGTGGCACTTCCTGCGCGTGGCCTCACGCAATCTGCATTCATGGTTGACCAGTAATAACCCAGGTTCAAATTTTCGAGCCAAGCTATCCCGTGCATGTGTGGGACCAGATTCCCATTATTGTAGGAACATGATGGTTTGAGCCTTCTCCCCTCATTCAACGCACCTACCTGTGGTGCAGGCCATTCCAACTTCCTCTTGTACAGAATTCCCCCTGCAGTAGGAAAATATCCGGATGCTAGTTGTCTCAATGTCCCGTTGACAGTTTTGGTAGATCCCTCCGGTAGGCCTTCATTCGTGAAGATTTCTTGTATATCCACATACCAGGGCTTGTCCATCGACCAAATTCATGATATTGTGCTGGCTGTTCTGTAGCCCGCACTGTCAGAGGTCGAACGAACCGCGTCTCTTGCCTCATGTGACCATGGAGGCTAAAGTAGCCAGAGATCTGCGAACTGATTTTGAGAACCGAGTCTTCTTTTAAGTTGCCGCATTTGAATCTCGTAGCAGTGGCAATAAGGCGACTGGAATGGTTGTAAGTAACTGGGTTGGTAGTTGCTGTGGTAGACCTGTGTTGTAGGTTTCTTTATTATAATGTCCAACCGTGTTCTTGCTCAGAAGGCGCGATTTAATCATTTGGGCCGACCTTGGCCCTTTTTCTTCGTAAGGAACGAGGCGAACAGGGTTTCATTGTTTTTCTTCTGTTTGGTGGGTTTCTTATCTTTTCTCTCATTCTTCTGAGGCTTTCCCAGCTCAGAAGCAGTTGTTTGGAAGCTCGATTTCATCCGAGTTAGGTTTTGAAGACGTAGGCGTACGAGCCAGGTCCCC